>QEOT01005079.1:184465-213474 GCA_003123785.1 Pterocarya stenoptera | reverse complement strand
TTTTTTAGTACTCTGATATTGTATTAAACTCTGGTACTTAGTTATTTGACTTAACCGTCCCGCTGCGTATTTTATTGTACACGTGTTGCATTGCACACACTCAGCACATGTCGATGGGGTGCGTGACTGTGTTGTCATCATCCCGGGTGTCTCGATTTCCGTGTGTGTCCGTACATGGAAGTTGGGGGCGCCACAGATACTGCAATGAAAACACAGAGTAATAGACAATGGAAAGAAGTGTGAAGAAGACGTAGTTACGCCTTGGGAATTCGAGGTCCCAATTCCTCCAGCCAAACGGAATCAATTAATCATCCAAAAAAAGTCCCTCTCTCTTGCCGAAATGCATGGGATATACAGTTACCAAAGTCAATTACTAGATTGCCCCTTAAAATAACAAACTCAACAGAATGTAAACAAACTACATCGTTTAAGAGAATTATTAAAACGTCATCGTCTGCTGCAAGGGATGAAACGCCACCGTTCCCTTTAGTGCAAAACGCTGTCGTTCACTTCCTGCCTTCGTACGGTGTCGTTTGGTCCAGCCCGTAGCCCTAAATCTCCATTGTTCCCAATTTCTTCTCTTTCTCCCGTCTTCTCCAATGTAAAGCTCCCACCTTTGGATCCTAACATCCTCTTTCTCCATGGAAGCCTCCTAACAGAGAGAGAGAGACCCATATCGGCGATTTTCTCTGTGACGAACAACAGCGATGCCGACTCAGAATTTGAGTTAGGGTTTTAGTGTGTGTGAGAGAGAGATGGTGATAGAGATCCAACGGCAGCAAGGGAAACCCTAGAAGAACATAGCAGTGCAGACGTAGAGGAAGGGAAGTGATCTGAGTTGAGTTCGAAGAAGTGAAGTAGTTGAAGGGCTTGAACAAGAAACGACGCCGTGGAGGGTCATGATGAAGCGCACCGTGTGAGAAGAAAATTGAAACGCGCAATTTAGCTGAATTAAGAAACTGTAGTCTGTTGTCATTCAATAGCGTTTTGGGACTTAAGAACACCAAAACTGTGCGTTTTGTGTCTGTGAGGTTTTACGTTAGTGGAAGTGAGGTAGCTCGTATTTTTTATTTTTTTGAAATAAGGTAGCCTTTATTTTGCGTGTGTCAAAGTTATCTAACCTGGAAGTTTGTTAGAGGGGTAGTGATAGAGTTGTTTTGGGAATGTCCGAGAAGTGCATTTTATTTATTTATTTTTTTTTTATGTATTTTTTAATCATCATAAATATTTTTTTCTAAAACAGAAAAAAGAAAAAATATTTATAATCGTGAATTGTACAACTGCCACGTAATTGCTTTGACAAAAGTGAATAAAAAATAAGACCCACATTAAAAAAAATTAATTTTTTAATAATAGATCACATTTTTTTTAAAACAATTACGCTATATTTATGCATTTAACAGTTATATATAGAATTATTCAAAAAAGAAACAAATATAACATCATTACAAAAACAGTCCTCAATCATTACATAATAAAAGTTATCTGGACCCAACTCTCAGTAGATATAACATATTTCAATGTTTCATCGAATATATAGTGGAAAAGGGGGAGAACGTAGGGGCATCTGGAAATTGTACAACGGTGATGCCGGCTTAGGATTTGAGTTAGGGTTTGTGAGATAGAGAGAGATGGGAAAATGAAATTAGGAAGACTGAACTTGAAGAGTCCCTCTGTTTGCTTGGCTCATATTAAAATCGACAGATTTTTTTTAAATAAACCTGGGTACAGATATCCGGTATCCATAACTGGATCTGGGTGGGTAGAGATTAATATTTTACCTGACCGAATTCATCCGGATTTTCGAATTCTAGACTAAACCGAAAAAAAATAAAAAATAAAACCGATCCGGATGCACACCCTTAATCAAAATTGTCTCATTTAGATAAATATTAACAACCCCCTTCCCTGTCACTATTAGGGATTTAATATTTAAGGGATTTAACATATATTACTAAGTAATAAATTATGGCTAGACTTGTTTTATAAATTGAGTTCAACGACTTATTTAAATATTTGTATTAAGTCTAAATTATGCTACGTACTATATTTCAAAGATTAAAGGTGATATTAGTATTTAAATAATTGTATGATATCATTATTATTAATAATTGTATATCACTTAATTCAGGAAACAGTACAACGAGATAAGTAGATTGTTCATAAATTAGGATTAGCACATAGTTAGATTATAATTACTAAAACCAATTCTTGAAAGCCTCTTTTAATATACCACGTATGCTATGATTTATGCAAGCATATCATTTATCATAGTCCATGAACACATTTTACTTAGCATTTTATAGCTATGTATGTATTATATATGTCATGCATATCACGTTGCATAAGATACGTAAGTTTTTTATGATCAAGTTACGTAAGCCTTTTATGTCCTATACAAAGCTTCTATGTCATCTTCCATCATACCCACGTATTTCTTAAATTCTTATCTCCTTGAGACAGTCCTTATTCTATCACTCACGAGGAAAAAAGAGATTGAAAACAAAACTCTATACGGTGATAGATTGCGAAAACAACAACAATTTGAAAGCTAGCAATCAAGTCGAAGTTATCTTAAGAGTTAAACTCTAGACGACATGCCATTCTTTTGTACATCGAAGAAAGGAATAAGGAACGTTGCTTAAAAGAGATGACAACCAGTCATCAGTTAAACATTCCCATGCAATTTTTTACAAATCAGAAAGTAGATGGCAATCTCACATTCTACCTTGTCTTGATCATTCCCTTTAGTACAAACAAAGAGAAATTGGAACTAACCATATGGAGCTCAAAGGCTAGAAGTCATCCACGACATTTGGGGAACCGGTATAGAAAATTAATTCTCAATACGATTTATCAAACAGAAAAGAAAAATAAATTAGGACAATTACAAAACAAAGAAAGAGAAACCGATTACAAGAAAAAATGGCAAGAAAGCATATGTATATTTTTTATGGAAATAGACTTCATGTCATTCAATAAAATCAAAGTTACAGCTATGACTTATTAATACAGAGAAAAATCCAAACTACAAGTCAAATTACGCATATGCTCTGGAGCACCCCTAAACACAAGTTTCTTTGTGACAGACATTGTCTTAACTTCTATAAACTTTCTCCAAACAAACATTCCAGTTTTTCTGAGAGAATAGCACTCTGTAAAAACAGAACTAAACTACTTCTTTCCATAAGAAGAGCAGCTTTATCACCCCCCGTCCTCCCCAAGGAGGAAAACATATATGAAATTTAATTTCTGGGCTTTCCATGTTTTCCAAATGGTCGATAGGTTTAATTACTGAACAACATTCGGCAATAAAAAAAGGTGTCAATTTTGGATGATGTAAGGTACAAAAGAAAGAGTTAACAACGTGAGCAAAACAATTCGCAATGCTCACATGATGATGAACAATAATGGTAAATGATATTGGGGCTCTCACCTATCCTTTCAATACCTTGAATTTGTCCGTACATCATCAATAATTATGTTGCGGATGAGAGCCACCTTGAGCCATTCTTTTCAATTTTTCCTTTTCAACTGCTTCTCCAACACAGGACACTTTCTCATCTGTATAAAACGAAGGGAGGCAGGGAAGCTCTCTTCTGGCATGTACTTAAGCTTGGAGCAATCTTTGATCAGCAATTGTACAAGGGAGGTGAGGTGTTGAAACCCCTCCTTGTCCAAAGATTTCAAATTTTTTAAATGAATATATGTAAAGATATGTAAGAGTGGTGGGCAACAACAACTCTCCAGGAAAGGACTCAACTTTTTCTAATTCACTGCCTATTCTCAATAATTGTAGATAGTGGAGCATTTGCATACCCCATCCCCTCTAGTTTTCAATGTTTCTTGCAGCCATGGATCTCAATTTCCTTCAAAAAAATAGTCCTCCTCAAAGTCCTACAAATTTTTCTTCATCTCTTTCATTAGATTCTTCTTCCTCTGCTATTACTCCACATTCCACAGATTCATCTACTTCTTCAATCCCTATTCGACAGCTCACAAGGTTAAGAAAACCACCAAACTATTTGCAGGATTATGACTGTTAGCTGGCTTTTCATCCCTCATAACAATTTGTTTCCTTGGCAGATAAGCCTTCAGGTATCAAGTGTCCACTCTCTAATGTTATTTCCTATCATAAACTTTCTAACTCTCACAAACACTTTGCCCTAACTATTTCCTCTACTTTTGAACCTCAAACATTTTCTCAAGCCATACAATTTCCCGAATGGCAAGAAGCAATGAATGTTGAAATCAAAGCTCTTAAGGTAAATGAGACTTGGACTCTCACTACTTTACCCTTAGGAAAGAAAATAGGTTGTTAGTGGGTTTATCGAATTAAGTACAAAGCTGATAGCACCATTGAGAGGTACAAAACTCGTTTGGTTGCTAAGGCGTACAACCAGTGATTGGAATCGGGTAAGTATTCGGGTAGCCTAATAGTTGAACCCGCTCTCCGCCACGGGAGAATTCGATCAGCTGTTGGCTCAACTCGCCCTTGTTATCCTGTAAGGAGGTAATTCTTTCGGGTAGTTTGAGACTGAACCCACTCCTGCTCATTGACATCATAGGGAAAGGTAAACTTTTGGGCCAGGCAAGAGCTGAACCCACTCTTCGTTCGCAGCAAAGTTCGGGGTAAGTGTTTGGGCCTCCCAAAGGCTAGACTAGCTCTCCTCCGCGAGAGGGTCCGAGTAGCCTTTGGCTCAACTCGTCCCTATTACCCCATAGGGAGGTAATATTTCGGGCAGTCTCCAACTGAATTTGCTCCTGCCTGTTAACACTTACGAGGAAGGTAAAGTTACTGATTTCAGGTAGCTAAGGACAAACCTACACTCCATCGCAGGAGGGACAAGACAATATTTAGGCCTACTTTTCCCTGTTGTATCCCGCAGGGTGGTAAGTTAGGACAGCGATACAGCTGGTCCGCTCTTCGCCGTGATAGGAGTCAAGGTAAGCTATTCGGGCTGCCGGGGGGCATGACCTACTCTCCATCGCAGAAGGGGGAGAATAGCCTTCAGTTTAGTTCTCCTCTTGGTTTTGCAGGAGGTACGTTATTCAAGCAGTTTGAGATTAGACCCACACCCGTTTGTTCATATGCAGGGAAGGTAAGTGTTGAGACAGGTTGACGCTGATCCGACTCTTCGTTGCAGTGGAGGTAGGGGTAATTCATTTGGGGAGCTGTGAGGCTGATCCCGCTCTCCGTTGCTGGAGGGCCAAGGCAACCTTTAGGCCTAGCTTTCCATATAGTATTATCTGCAAGGACGTATGTCGTCCGGACAGTTTGTGACTAGACCCGCACCCGCTTGTTGATACTCACAAGGAAGGTAAGCCTTCATCTTCAGGCCACCTAAAGGCTAACCCGCACTCCATTATGGGAGGGATAAGGCAACCATTTGGCCTACCTTTCCCTTTGGTATTCCGTGGGGGAGGTAAGTTATTCAGATAGTGATATGGTTGGTCCGTTCTTCGCTGAGATGGGGATTGGGGTAAGCTATTCGAGCTGTTGGGGGGGCAAGTCCCACTTTCCATCATGGGAGGGATAGGGTGGCCTTCGGCCTAGCCCTTCCCTTTAATCCCGCAGGAGGTATATTGTTCGGTCAATTTGTGACTAGATCCACTCCTTCCCATTGGCATCGCAGGGAAGATAAGCATTAATCTGTTAACGGCTTTATCGTTGTAGACTTTGTTAGTTGCAAAGTTTGAAGTAGACGTTTTGCACTACCTTGAAAAATCATTTTTTTCATTAAATATAAAAAACTTACACCTTTGAGAAAAATATATTACAAGATAAAGGGAAATGGAGTTTTCGGCCGGGGAGGTTGTCTCTCATTCTTCCTTCTGGGGCCATGCACCCTCAACTCTCCCTTGAGCCCAGTAAGGCGGGTCGCAAACAGAGGCCTGTCAAGGCTCTTCAAGTGGTGCATGGTCTATTCTTTCCCGGCAGTGTTGTTTGAGGTAAACACACCATCCGTCTATTTCATCTCTTGGACATAACACTCCATTGCCAAGACTTGTTCGCCTCAGACTTCTCCCACTCCTTGGGGAGTTGGGAACTTCATCTTAAGATGGTAGGTCAACGTGACGACTCGCAAGCTATTGAGGGTGGGCCTTCCAATAATGACATTGTATGACAACGTGGTCCTTACTACCAGGAAGTCGACCATGACAAGAGTCGTGCAAGGGCTGCTACCAATGAGGACTGACAACGTGATGGTTCCCATAGGCTGAACCATACTGCCGGAGAAGCCTTTCAATGGCATGGAGGTCGGTTGCAACCGAGTAGCATCTATTCACATTCTGGTGAAGGCTCCTCAAAACAAGATATCCGTAGAACTCCTATTGTCAATGAGGATTCTGCTGGTGGTGAAGTTGGCAACGAGCATAGTGACCACCAATGCGATGTCATAAGGGTACAGGACCCCCTCCTCATCGGCCTTCGTGAAGGAGATGATGGGGGTAGGGTCACCCCTTCGATGCTTGGTTGGATGGTACTCAACCGAGTACACTTTGTAGTATCGGGCCCACCTGGTGTGTGCTTTTCTTCTCGACGAGGAAGCACCCCACTCGCAAACGTCTTACGATGGTCTGGATTTCTCCGAGTGGAGGCCCCCTTGTAGTGGAGAACGAGGACGAACTTGTTGTGTTTCCCACACTGGTGGTCGCAGCCAGGGGCTATCTTCCCTCCTGGTGGCGTTGCCTTTTCGACTCTGCATATTCCCTCCTCCTTTGCTGGGAGAAAAAATTCTCGATATTATGCGAGGTGGACTTGTGGTATGTGTAGTAGGGGTGCACTATACCCCAGTCATCCTCTCTTTGGGTGGTGGAGGTGTCGGCCTCGTGGATGGTGAACGTGGGTAGGTCGAACCGAGGTCCTGGTACTCTTGTCAGAACTTCCTTCTGCCTTTTATCTTGGGAGCTCTTCTTTAGTTTCTTGTGAGGCTTAGCTTTAGCCGGTGCCTTTGTCCTCTTCTCTACCCATTCCAACTCCTTCCTTCTTGGCTCTGTCAACTCTCGAAGAGTGTCATCCGTCAATGAAGTTGTCGATCTAGTCCATGAACTCTCACAATGTTACGAGAGTCCTCCTTGCCAACTCGGCCATAAATTAGGATCGTGGCCAAACTCCTCATAGAAGCACCGCCAAGGTTATCTTCTCATCTTGGTCAGCGATGGTCATGTGCTCCTTATTGAGTTGGGCTAGGTAGGACTTCAAGCTTTCATCCTCTGCTTGTTTGATGGTGAGGAGGTACGTAGCCAGATGCCGCCTCCTCATCTCGACATGAACTGAGTCAGAAACAATCTGGCTAGCTTGCCAAAACTGTCCCCTGATCCAGGTACCAGAGACCTTAACCATACTTGTGCCAGCCTCTTCAGGGTTAGTGGAAATGCTCTGCATGCTACTTCGCCTAGGAAACCATGTAGCGTCATATGAGCCCTGAAAGTTTCCATGTGTTCCAAAGGGTCTCTTCCTCTGTCATATATCTCCATGGCTGGGACTCTGAACTTTGGTAGTAAAGTTGCAGCCATTACCTCTTTCGTGTAGCTTGCGTGTTCTGGGACCCCACATGCTCACTATCACCGGACTCAGCTCGGCCATCCCGCTCCTGTTGAGGTTTTCTGAGCTCCTCATTTTCTTTACGAAGTGTTTGCACTTCGTATGTTAACTTCATCACCCATTCCTCCATGGTCTTCAATCTCACTTTCATGGTGTCCTGTTTGTCTCTTATAAGTTGTCCGAAAGGGATTGTCATGGGCATGAGAAAGACACGTAAGATCTATAACGTTGTGTTTCGTACACCTTTAGGTCAGGCTCCAACAACCCAAGTCTTCCGAAATAGGCCTCCAAAAGACAAGGGAGAAGATAACTTGAGGAGGGCAGCCTTGGGGACGGGGAGTCTCCGATGCCAAAGTTAGTAAGTGTTCTTGAAAGTTTGTAAATAAGTAAAGGAATCTAGGGATCAGAGAGAGTATTATCATACCTGAGACCTGCTATTTATACTATAAGCCTGGGTGGACAGATCGTATCTGCCCCCATGGAGTCCGTGTCTTTCATACTGTTCCCTGTGTCAGTCCTTTAATGCGGCGTGGCTCTGCGAAGGCGTCATTAATGTGGCGTGTAGCCCGGGTGGTGGTGCCATTATTGCAACATGGTTTTCCAAATTTCTTCTCCCAGACAATATCCTTGGTGATCCGTTAATGTCATTCCTGTCAAAGGATCGAGAGTTCCCGGCACATTATGCCTACTATGAGGATGACCACTTGAGAACGGGATACTACTCAAGGGGCCTTCAGATCGATGAGTCTCATCCCCTGCAGCACACTCCCTGTTGCAGGTTGCATCTAGAGGACTTTACCCATGGGCTGAGTTAGAGACTTTTTTTGTCCTGGATTGGGCCTTTGATCTTAATTCCCTTAGTTTTCATTCACAGACCCGCTGGGTCTAAAAAGGGAGAGAAAATCCCCTTACAACTATATTATTATATACTATAATATACTATATAATATATCGAAAAAATCAGACCGAAACCGATAAAATTATAAGTACCGGTTTAAGGGTGTAACAGGTGCGGTATTGGTTTTTTAAATCTCAAAATTAGTATATATTGAATCAATTTTAAAATATGTTAAAACTCGGACCGAACCGAACCCGTTAACCCTTAATAAAAGACATTCTTGAATACACCCTAAACGCAATGCATGGGAATGGGATCAAACACACAGCTTCAAGTCTCTTCAAATAACTGAAACGCACAACTTCAAGCCTTCATGATTCTGCACCCCTTAAACGCAGTGTTCCATCATTCCCGCAACGATACCTTTTCGAGTTTATTGTTCTTAAATTGAGAGTCACTTCTCTCTTCTTCTTCAATTCCTTCTCTAGCACGAAGGTCATCTCTGGGTTCCTAACACCCTTCAATCCCACTCTTATCATAACAATAAGGTCTCATTTGTTTTCGCACATGAGATGAGATAAAAGTTAAAAGTAGAAAAAAAAATTTATTAAAATATATTTTTTAATATTATTTGTTTTAAAAATTTAAAAAAATTGAATTGTTTATTTTATTTTATTTGAGAATTTAAAAAAAATTATAATAATTAGATAAAATAAAATAAAAAATTTTATGAAAAGTCCTAAGATTCGCCTAACAAATATCAAGTATGTCCAGAAAGCCGATAGCTTCTCTTCTAAAGGATGCCCCATCGTGGCCGGGGACCGTCTGCAAAGCCATCCCCAAAATTGACCAATCCCCGGCGCTCCTTCCCCCAAACTGCTACTTCTACTTACGCCCACTCCGTCATGAAGGTTAGGTCCCTCTCTCTTCCCAAAATACACACCCACGCACGGATGTTTTCCTTACTTTATAGTGTTTGTTTGTGTACGTGTACGGTTTAGCTCTATAATGGGTTATATTGATTTCCAGGTTTCTGGGCTTTGTTTGCAGTATCTGAATCCGATAGGAAGTGGGTTGGCAATGAAAGCCATGGCAGAAGCAGCAGGACCAGAGTGCGTTGTCCCCTGACAAGTTACACCCATCAAATTACTCGGTGTCAAGTTTGTCTTTTTCCATCTTCATTATCATCAGAATGAGAGTCTTAGAAATTTAGTTTATTTTTTAATATTTAACTTCGCAAATTTGAGGAAATATTAACTGACTTATTACATGACTGATTTTCATTTGATTTCTTTATTTTTTACATGACTGATTTTCTTTGGTTGATTGATCTTTAGAGATTTCTGTGGGCACCTATGAGTGGAAATTGCTAGATGCTAAATGCAGCTCTTCGATGTTTGCAGTAGGACTTCAGGGCTAAAAATAAGTGGGAAATCCATTTTTGTTTTTATTCAGTTGATAATTCGTTGTGTATTTTGTCCTATTATATATCTTTCCTTGTTGTGGCAGCTTAATCTTGTTAAGGCCCTGGGTTGTGGTTGAATTCGAGGAAGGAATATCTTACTACAACCTCAAGGATGGTGGTTGTTGTGAGGTATTGGTGAGCTTATGAATACAATCACTTCCTCTTTTAGAGCATGATTTTTGAACGCTTATGCAATTTCTATGTTTCAACACATACATGGGTTTCTGGCAAATCAAATTTCTCTGGAGATCGTAGTTACTGGATACGAACCCAGTAACTACTGTGGCAAATCCACTTTATTTTGGCCATGGAGTTACGCAGTTATACGGTGGCCTTTCTTCTTTATTAGTTATGTGTCAAAAGGAAAAAGCTTGTTAGATTTCACACATCAAATATGAAATTATATCTTTCTGCCAGCGTGCCATGATTGATCTGGTTTTACTGGTTTCTTTAATGCAGCTCATGCATGGATGATGCTGTCAACCTCATGAACAAATAATTTATTGATCGCTTCTAGCAATTGGTTTAAGAAGGCATGTTTTTGTACAATTTGTTGTAATGAGCAGAGAGGGCTTGCCAAGCAGTGTAAACCTAAATAAGACCTCAAATAAGTTGTGGGCAAGAAGCGGGAGGATTTATATTGGATGGAAATATTAAAATTCAAAAGACATACCGATTCTCCAATGTTCTCTTGGCTATATTACTCGCAGGATTTTTTCCCCAGTTAGATATTTTTAAGGATGTTCACTTTTCTTTTCTTTGTCCAACAATTGTGAAAGCCTTGAAATGTATCTTGATAAATTTTTAAGGATTATCCTCTGCTTTCCATTTTAAATTTAGAGAAGATAACTATAGTCGTGAGTGTATAAGTGCCGTACAATCACTTTAAAAAAATTGAATAAAAAATAGATTTACATGAAAAAAAAAATTAATTTTTTAATTATAGACTTAACTCCTTTTTACATGACAAATTGGCGTCAGGATACAGTTGATGCAGCAATAGTTGGGGCAGCATTGAGAGTTCCTAAACTATGTTCCAACAATTTCATGGCCCAAGGCTCAGTACATGAGTGGGAGGACAGAGCCTGTCTCACCTCTTGTCAAAGAGCATGTCCGCTGACTGCTCGAGTCCGTATCATTTCCACCCAAATGAAATCTCCAGAGAAGATCTGGATGATAAAGTATAAACGCTATCCCTATCCTGTCGATTTTTTCTTTATTTTATGTTCTAAGGGATTTTAAACTCCTGGCATTTAACAATTTGGAGTGGAAATACCCATGTATAGAGTTGCAATAATAGTAGCTTCTGTAGTAGAAGTGACGGACAACCTTTGCACATATAAAGTAATAGTGCCAAAAAAAAAAGTGATGCAAAAAGGGAGATAGAAGTAGAACTACATGGATCCTAAGGCAATGAAATCGTGTCAAAACACATCCATGGCCCTAATCAAGACGTCAAGGACTATGAATATTTAAGCCAATGGTGGAGTTGCCACAAACTAGTGTTGTCCACCAATATTGCCATGTAATGTTTTCTGGTCACATTCTCTTTTCTTCTTTTCCTATACATTTTATCATCTTGTTCTTCATATAAAAAGACCCCAAACTTCTCTTTGTATGTTGCAAACGACAATGGCTTATCAAGTAGCCATGCAAGGAGGGAGATTAATGCGCAAAGGACCTTGGGTTGAAGAAGAAGATGAGCGGCTCACGACCTTTGTCGCCCTTATGGGGGAACGGAGGTGGGATTCCATTGCCAGAGCATCAGGTATATATGATCCATATGAGTAAACACAAACATATCATTCATTATTCGTTTCATGACAAAATCTAAGCTTATAGGGAAGTTGTTTATATGCATGTAGGTCTACAAAGGAATGGTAAAAGCTGCAGGTTGCGGTGGATGAACTATCTCCGTCCTGATCTTAAGCATGGTCAACTAAGCATTGATGAAGAACGGATCATTCTTCAACTTCATGAGTTATGGGGTAACAAGTTAGGTGCTTTCCTGTTCATTGGTTAATTGAAAGTTAGAACCGAGTTCCAAAAGGATTGCTCTAACTATATTGTTCACCCTTTTAGGTGGTCGAAGATTGCCCGAAGTTTGCCGGGAAGAACTGACAATGAGATCAAGAATTACTGGAAGACACATTTAAGAAAGAGAACACAATTTGCTCAAGAAGAAAGTGAGACACATTTTGTTCAACTTCCTGATATGTTCTGTCTGCACTAATAATGCCCGTTTTCTCCACAGGGAACTTTCATTGTAAAATAAACAATGCTGAACAAGATTTCTTCTTTCATGAACAAGGTGGCATGACTGCTGTAAAATATCAGTGTGGAAACAAGGGCTCTGTTGATAAGGACTCTTGGGGTACCATGATCGATATCTCCTCTGATGCACTCGGGTTCTCGGACCTTCCATTTACTTGTTCTCCATATGAAATCCGCTTATCAGATTGGATCTCAGGACTTTCAGATGATCAAAGCGAAGTAAAACATCAGGAAGACTGTAATACTATAGAATCATGTTGCTGTTATCTTGCTTGGATTTCAGACAATTCAAATACATGGGACTACTCAGGTTCCCTGTGGGATATGGATTAAACTGACAGTTAATGTAAACACAAAGAACCTTCAAAACTGTAAAACCTTGTGTGGTTCATCCTGCATTATCCATTTTTATAGCTATACTTGTTTCTAATTGTCTGCTATATTTCCTTTTTATGTCCGTTCAGTAGGGGAGCAAACCAGTGTTAAGGGATTAGAAATAAAGAAAATTAATATATTTATTTATTGCAATTTTGTAAAACCAAAACCTTTTTCAAACTGCTTGTGGAGTAATTATTATTGTCATAGCATTACGGTAATAGGTATTGATATTCATTGAGGAAGGGTTGTAGGTCCACTATCAAATTTTAGGGTAATTGATGGCAGGATAAAACGTTAAAAGATGAAAGCCTCCCTCTCTCTAAAAAACTTAGAGAGAAGCTCTCATCTATCTCATTATACATCTCTCTCTCAAAAAAGTATAATACTTGGGCTTCAAACAAATCAGGTCGAGCCGAATTTGAATAAGGATACTTGAACTCGATTAGTATGTTCACTCGTTTGATTTTTGTTCGAACTCGAATAAAATTTTTATATCCTTATTCGTTAATCATTAATCTTTTTCGAATTAAGCTTGAACCTAAATAAAAATAAACGAACAAGAGTTGAGTTTGAGTAGCTGATCAAGCTCGAACTTGATTCTTTTTTTATTTTTAGATTTTGATTCTTATCTTCTTCTTCTTTCTTTAATTTTGTTCTTATCCTTTGTAAAAAAAAAAATGTAAAAAAATCATAACCATTTAACTATTCAACCAAATAGTTTCAATTAAAACATTTTATGCTATAAATTTTTATAAAATAAATTGACTTATAGTTATAAATTATTAAAAACATAATACATTCGATTAATGTAATAAGCTAAACCATTTAATATATATATATATATAGAGAGAGAGAGAGAGAGAGAGAGAGAACATTATAAATCAAAAGTTATAGGTGTATAATATATTATTAACTAATATAAGTTATGAATATATTATAGCATACATTACTAAAATATTATATTTATTAGTGTATTACAAACATATGATATAAGCATATAGTTATAATATATAAGTTATTGTACATATATTACACTATAAAAATATAATAATATGCAATAATAAGTAATAGTTATAACTTACAATATGTGTATAATTTGTCTAGTATAATGAAAGCTATATTGTGTATAAGCTTAATCATATGATTCTTTAATTAAAAATAAATACCATCAACTTATGTTATGATTTAAATTATTTGCACAAATTATAATTAATTGTTTCAAGTAAATATGTATTTGCTAAGAGCCTGCTATCGCTCGGTTCTCCAAATGGAAAAATTGAGGTTCGAAACCCCCACCCCCCTTATATATATAAATAAAAAAACATAGATAAATATGTATTCCCTCATTCATTTATTGTCATATCAATAGGCTATAATCAATGTAATAATTAGAAAATTAAAATATAACATTAATGTTATATTAAATAATACATAATTAACTAAATTTATAAAATAAATTGTATTATAAACATAAAATAGCTTGATATATTGTATAACTTGTAATAAAATACACAACTAAATATTCATAACTAGCTAATTAAATAAATTATCTTCTATAAAAGAATTATACAAATTAGTATCCTGTACACACTTTGGGAACATAGTAGATATATTAAATAAGGTAAATCATAAGTAAAATATATAATTAAGTATATCGTATATACAACTAACATGTAATAAATAGAACACATATATATAACATATATTATGAGCTTCAAAACAAATTCAAAGGTGTCAAGTTGAGGCTGTCAAGCTTATACGAGTTTTGTTTACGAGCTTAAACCGAGTCGAGTCAAGTTTATATGAGTTTTGTTCATTTAATATTTGAAGTAATATTAGTATTTACGAATATATCATTTATTAAGTAAATTGATTTCAAATCGAGTATATACAAGCCAAGCTCGAGCTATTCATGAGTCTAAATCGAGTCAAGTTTTGCTTATTTAATATTCGAACCAATATTAATATTTATGAATATCTCATTTATTACATAAACCGATTTCAAATCGAGTATAAATAAGCTAAGGTCGAGTTGTTCACGAGCAGCTATGTTGATTTGCAGCCTTATGCGAGCACCTCCCACTTTTCCTAGAGAAGTTCTGCTACGAAGTTTTTGCAAGCAAGCACCCACCTCCCCCTCTCCCCCTTCTCCAAAGGCCTGTTAATTAAATAAAGAGATTTTTCTTCTCTCTCTTCATTTTCCCTTATCTACCACCCTTTTCTTAACCTCTCATTCTTACCTACCTCCACCACTTTCCTGCTATACCTTACCTACCATCTTCTTCTTCTTATACTAGCACCATTGCCACTAGCTACCACTATCAATATCTACATATTTTACTTCTGACTTATTCGTGGATTAATCCCTTCTATCTCATCATTTCTACATTTTCTTGGTGCTTAGCCACTGCCTACCTATAAATCCAGTACTGTAGAAGAAAGAAATTACAATCGATTTAGACTCTCACAAAACACACCATATTCTAATCATTGTGCACTGATCCATTAATTGATTTCTGCTGGCCTGCGACAATTTCGGACTCTTTAATTGTCAATGATCATGTGTCTCATGAGTGGAGTCTAGTGAAATCTCTTGTTCTTCAATTTTTTTAATCCAATTTTGTACTAAAATGTGTCGATATCTTATTTTACAGTACTAAAATAATAAATAAAGGGTGTTAAATATACTTTTCTTACGAAGCTGGAGTTACGATATTGATCGTCTTCGGTTGTTCTAGTCTAGTCAAGATCCGTGCACACTAGTGAATATTAAAACTCGCTGGATGTTGCACAAATTTGACTGTCCACTTTGTCAACTGCAGCCTAATTAAGCAGCATCCATTCTAGCGAAAGAAGACATCTTCTAATTTAAGCCAAGGCACAATGAGATTTAGCAGTCAAAGACATTTTTTCAGTAGAAAATTAAGGTTTCACTCCCAAATATGCAATATTTACAACGTTAATATAAGTTTGCTCAAAATTTTCAAACACCAAAAACTCAAAAAACTACTTCAAGATATATTAATAAAAAATTAAAATTAAAAAACATAAAATAAAAGGCAGCCACCTCTTGGTGGGAGCCACCATGGGGCATGGGGTATCTTTTCTTTTCAATTTAAATAAGTTTTTTAATATTGATTTATTATAGTGTTTTTTAAATTTTTCTTAAAAATCTTCACATACAAACGAAATTTTATAACGAGTTCCTCCACTTTTTTAAAATTATATAAAACTGCCATCTTAAAAGATTTATACTATTCACATACACTCTTACACTATTCATAAAACCAATCTTACATGGTTAGTGCTAGTGTGCGGCCAGCTTTCACCGTGGGACGTGCTTACTAATATAAATTTTATTTTTTATTTTTTAATATAAATTTTTTTAACATATTTAAATATTTTTAAAAAATAAAAAAATATATATCAATATATTAATAGTCACTTCATTAATTAGTAAATAAAAAAAATTTAAAAAATAAATAAATGCATGAGCAGTCAAAATGAACGGATAAAATGAAATGACATAATAACATTATTCATCTTACATTCCCGCGATTCTATTTCTCCCGCTTAGAGCATTTCCATTGTCTTCCCTCTAAATTTTTCTATAAGTTGGTTAAAAAACACACTCCTTAAATTTTTCTCTTAAATTTTATTCATATTTCAAAAACCTTCTACATCTCATTCCTATTTTTTATCTATTCTATTAAAATAATCTTTTTTATTATTTTTTCTACTCCTTTATTTGTACATCTTTAACTACTCCTTTTTTTCACATTTTCGTAATTATTTCATTATTTTTTGTACCCATATTTTCAATTTTTCATCCATAACAGTTTTTTTAAACTGCTCATCTATCTAAAACCTAATATTTTTGAAATAAGTGCTTTTGTAATATAATATTTAAAAAAATCACATTTTCACAAATGGTCAACTTTAAACAAAAAAAAAAAAAAAAAGGATCATCTTAATGGGGACATTTTTTTCAAATTATAACTATAACAAATATGAGTATGAAAGAAAATGCAGATAATTGGCATAAGAATTTATTTTATTTGTTAGAATAAAATATATATTAAAAGTGGTTTAGGGATGAATAGTTGCTCCCCATTCCCCAAATATAGGGAGCTACTATTCACATCCTAAAACTTTCCCTTAAAATAAGAACCAGATGAAGAGGTACTTTTGTCAGAAAGTTAAATCTATTCCCTAAAATTTAGAGATTTGGAGGGTTTAGGGAAGCAAATGGGAATTAATGCTCTTATACTTTATTTTCCTTGTTGCAATTGTCTTGCACTATTTTGATCGCTATTTTGATCATAAAGTAATGAAAAGTGCTATTTATAAAAAGATTTCATAAAACTAAATTTATAAATTGACGTAACTTTATATGGTACTGTTGACTGGGTCAAACCCTTTGGAAACTTATCACTAAGGGAAGAGATAAAGTCAAGAGATAAGACAAAAAAGATAATGCAAAGAAGTTAGTTTAGACTCCTAAAAGGAAAATACTTCATAAGGCAAATTGGACTCTATCGTTCTAAGGAAATAACCTCTATAAATAGCCTACAAGAGATAATAAATGGGGGGATTGATTGGCTACTTTATACATTTACTCTTATACTACTACTGATTTAGGCATCGGAGTCGTTCCCTCGAACCCCCAAGCCGCTTTATTCTTTGGTTGCAAGCAACCATTCGGTGGTGGCGATGAAACACATCTTCAACAATTGGCGCCGTCTGTGGGATCTTTTAATCTTACACTTAGCATGCTTTTCACATGCCCATCACCACACAGTCTTAGGCAACCAAAAATTAGGGAAAAACTTCACAAAACATGGAGGAGAGATTTGCAGAAATGAAGGAGGTAATAAAGGAATTTACCACAGAGGTTGGCTCACTGCGGAAGGAGAATGAGGCTCTCAAGTTATGAAACAAGCCGTCTGGAGAGGACACGACATCCAGTCAGGTTGACAAGGTAGAGATGGAGGCAAACAGTGTGGGTATTGGCAAAGGCCAACAAGAGGACGAGGAAACGAAGAAGCTGCACCACGATGTGAGCAGCCTGATGGATAAATATGAGGAGATATCCAAGAAGATAGGAACGTCCTCTTCGATTGATCAGTTTCTGTCTAGCACAAATCTACCGTTCTCTACGGAAATTATGGCGATGTCGCTACCTCCAAAGTCCAAAGTCCCGTTGGTAGACCTATATGACGGCTCAAAAGATCCTGTGGAGCATCTTGACTTTCAAAGCCCATATGACGCTTCACGGTTCCCTAGAGAAATTGCGAGTAGGGTTTTTCTTTTGACTCTAAAGGGATCAATGAGAAGATGGTTCGGTACACTACAACCAAATTCCATATAAAGTTTCAAAAAGCTGGGCCGGTAGTTCTTGAGCCAGTTCATGGCGAGTAGAAGACGTAGGAGGCCAACCACGTACTTATTAACTATCAAACAGGGAGAAGATGAAAGTTTGAAAGCATATTTAACACGCTTCAATAAAGAAAAGATGATAGCCGACGATCAAGATGACAAAATCATGCTAGTAGCATTGTTGGGAGGTATTTTGCCAAGGAGCCCTTTCATGGCCGAGCTGGCCAGGAAAGCCCTTCCACTTTACGAGTTTATGGATAGAGCTGGTGATTTTGTTAATGTTGAAGACACCCTTATCGCCTTGACCACCCAACTAGAAGGAAGGAATGAACGGGAATTGAAAGGAGGACAAAGGAAAGACCGAGATAGGGGTCAGAAGGTGAAGAGAGACCAACAGGAGTTAAAGGCAAGATAGTAATTTAAGAGCACATAATGGCGGTTATGTGTGCTTTCGTAAGTAAATCAATAGGTATCATGGGCAAGCAATTATCTTCCACTAATACCTATGGTGGACAACGAGCATGCAACAACAAGCCTCGCTGCCCCGTGGCGACCAAGCTTTCACGCACTAAAAACTCCTCGCCAGCCCCTATGTACTCACCCACTGTAAGTTTCTCGCCCAAATTATTTTGCATGCCTACTGTAAGTCCCTCTCACCACACTTAGCTACTAGCTCGAAAAAAAGAAGAAGAAGAAGAAGAAGAAGCATGCATATGCACTGTCCAGTTGAGCATCCACACACAACTAACCCAGACTGCCATTCACAGTTGTACCGTTGCACCATATAAGTTGCTCCACCACGTTGCCCAGAACAAATTAGTCGCCCACAGTTTTCTCGCCATGGAGTTTGGAGCTTGTCAGTGTGCTCTCGCCACAATCTATGGATGATTGCTCGACTCAAAATTTGCCAATAAAACTCCTCACCACAATCTGTGGACATTTGCTCGACCTCGAGTTTGCTAGTGTGCTTCCTCACCACAATCTATGAACATTTGCTTGCCATGGAGTTTGGATTTTTTCAGTGTGCTCTTGCCACAATCTATGCATGATTGCTCGACCCAGAATTTGCCAATACGCCACAATCTGTGGACGTTTGCTTGACCTCGAGTTTGCCGATGTGCTTCCTCGCCACAATTTGTGAACATTTGCTCGCCACAGGGTTTGCTAGCCACAGTGGCTTTAGCCCAGGATTTGCTCGCCATACTTGAGTTCCACTTCACTCGTTGCTCGCCCAGAGGTGCTGCTCACCAATTGCTTAACCACGGGATACACCTCGCCAGTTGTGCACTGTATAGAGCCTTCCTCGCCAATTATACACCACACAAAGTGTCTCTCGCCATACACAGTATTTTCTACGCCATATACACATGAATTTTATTCGGTATCACGGGCATCCCATGTCCTTATCTTTTGCCAAAGCAGGGTGGCCAATGGATATCACCCATATGTCAACAACCTTCACCACTCAAGCGAGATGGACTAGGTTTTCAAACTTCAAACTTGTGGGTTGAATTATTTAACCTAACATGTTTGTTTTTGTTGGTACGATCGATCTCTAGCTCCCGCCACAGACTACGGTCGCGCTTTGTCTCCCACCTAAAAGGGTTACACGCTCGAGGCATTCTCCCGTTACACCCATCACCAGAGTTACGCGGTCGAGGGCATCACTCACATCACCATGGTTATGCGGTCATCTCCCTCTACACTCAACGCTAGAGTTACACTTTCGATTGCATCTCCCGCTACACTTGCACCGCTAGGGTTACGCGGTCGAGGCACTCTCTCGCTAACACCTTCTAGCTAAAAGGTGACGTGGTCCAGGGATCTCCCACTAACTTAATACTTAAAGGTTAAAACAGTCGAGAAATCTCTCGTTAACACCTTTTCACCAAAAGGCTACGTGGTCGAGGGATCTTCCACTAACTTAATACTTAAAGGTTAAAACAGTCGAGAAATCTCTCGTTAACACCTTTTCACCAAAAGGCGACGTGGTCGAGGGATCTCTCACTAGCCTAATACTTAAAGGTTAAAACGGTCGAGGGATCTCCCGTTAATATCTTCTTGCCAAAAGGTGACGTGGTCGAGGAATCTCCCACTAGCCTAATACTTAAAGGTTAAAATGGTCGATAGATCTCCTATTAACACATTCTCGGCAAAAGTGGATGTGGTCGAGGGATTTCCCACTAGTTTAATGCTTAAAGGTTAAAACGGTTGAGGGATCTCCCGTTAACACCTTCTCGCCAAAAGACAACGTAGTCGAGGGATCTCCTACTAGCCTATTACTTAAAGGTTAAAACGGTTAAGGGATCTTCCGTTAATACCTTCTCGTCAAACGGGGACGTGGTCGAGGGATCTCCCACTAGCCTAATACTTAAAGGTTAAAACAGTCGAGGGATCTTCCGTCAACATCTTCTTGCCAAAAGGCGATGTGGTCAAAGGATCTCCCACTAGCCTAATACTTAAAGGTTAAAACTGTCAATGGATCTCCCGTTAACACCTTCTCACCAAAAGGCGACGTGGTCGAGGGATCTCCAACTAGCCTAATACTTAAAGGTTAAAATGGTTGAGGGATCTTCCAGCAACACCTTCTCTCGCTTCACTCACATCCGAGTGTCTCTACTCGCCACAACCGCCACTAGCGGGTTACCTTCGGAAACGAGCCTCTGAACTCAGCAACCGTCTTACGCGGGTATCCTTCAGGAACGAGTCAATGGACTCAGCAACCGCCTAAAATGGATCCAGGGGGGTTGGCGGCACCCTGATGATTGAGCTGCATTATTGCATATTTTACACATTTAAAACCAATATATTTTTAATTGTTTTATTATTTTATCATTGGTTTTAGATGGAAAAATTGATTAAGAGGCATAAATCCAAGTTGTGAATTAAATTAATTAAAAGCCTAGTTTATGCTTGATTTTATAACTTGTGATTTATTTGGGCAATAAGTTCTTCACATGCACAACATACTTTTAATATTTGATTTTTCATCTCTTGTTTAATTTTATTTATTTTAGTTTCTTTATCTTATTTTATTTTATTTTATTTGTCTAGTTTTATTTTTATTTTATGTGATCATTATTTAATTTTGCTTGTCTAATTTTTATTTTTATTTTTATTTTATTTTTATTTTTATTTTTATTTTTTTCTTTTATTTTTGTTTTTCTGCGCTGACTAAACGACATGTCGTTTGGTCGACAGACCAAAACGACATGTCGTTTTTCACTGAGTAGTTTCTGCTGTCTGAGCTAAACGACGTGCCGTTTTGTCAATAGACGAAAACGACACGTCGTTTGCGTTATCTTCAACCTTACGACCCTCCGCTTCATGCTACAGTGCCACCGTGCACAGCAGCTTCGAGCTGCCACCGTGAGCCGTCCTCCGCCCACCTGCAGCCACCAGCAACACCAGACGACGCCGGCGATCATTCCTCCACCCAATGCACGGCCAGTCCGACGCCACGACCGAAACCTTCTCCTGTGCACACTGCCGAGAACGACCGAAGGCACCTCGACTGCCCAGCACCACCAAGCTCCTCCAGTGCACGTCGTCTCCATCAAGAGCACAGCCATGAACCGCCTCTCCACGTCCAGAAGCACTACATCTACACGAAGCAACCAGCAACCACACTGTGCACTTCCACCCGTGAGTGAAGGGCACTGCTGGAGCGAGATGGAAGAAAAGAAAAAAAAAAGAAAGAAGAAGAAAAGAGAGAAGAGAGACGGACGGAGTGGAAGAAATATAAAATAAAGTAAACACTGCATGCGGGAAACGAAGATGCAGGAAAGCAAGAAAAAGGACACACGCTGGGCCAGTGAAGCGCAATAACGCCGAAAGAAGGAAGGCCAACGATGGACACTCACGTGAAACTTTTTCATTTGGACAGACCACTCACACCGGCCACATGCAGGGACAAATGGAATAACTTTCTGAGTGGGGACGAGATCACATACACGGGGCAGCTAAGCACATACTTTGGATGCCTATATAAGAGCTTATAGATGCACTGGAGAGGGAGTCAGAGAGTGGCAGCAGATGTTAGAGAGTTAGAGTGTCAGTGAGTCTAGAGTTAGAGTGTCAGTGAGTTGTCAGATGTTAGAATATTTTTAGTGTGAATTTAAAGTTAAAATTCAGAAAAAAAAAATAGTGAGTGAATTTTTGTAGTCAGTTTTTATTTTCTTCTGAGTTCAATTTTTAATTTCATGTGATTTATTCATCAGTTAGTTTTAATGTATGGCTCAGTAAATTTTATTTTTGTAAGTCTCTATTTTCAGTTTTGAGTTTGTTTAGTGAGTAAATTTTCAGTCATTTTTAATAAATGTTGAGAGTCCATTTTATTTTTGAGAGTTTACTTTAATTGGAAGTTCAGATTTTTGAGTTGGAGAACACAGTCTCCATTTTCAAATATCGAGTTTATTCCGTACAATTTTTTTTTATTTAATTTCGAATTACTGTCATTTAATTTTCTCGCACTTTTAATTTCCTGCAATTTAAATTTATGTCATTTAGTTTCCTCGCACCTTTAATTTCCTGCAATTTGAATTTATGTCATTTAATTTCCTTGCACTTTTAATTTCCTGCAATTGAAATTTATGTCATTTAATTTTCTCGCACTTTTAATTTTTTGCAATTTAAATTACCGCTATTTAATTTCCCTGCACTTTTAATTTCCAACAATTTTAAGTTACTGTCTTGTATTTTAATTTCTTTTACTTTTCATCATCCACTCAAAACCAACAACCATGAATCTAGTCCATGACTAGTAAATTTTCATTTTCATTGTATTCTCACATTCATTGCACATATCATCATTTTTATTTTTATTCTCTCATTATAACTATTTCCACCATTTTACACGAGTTTGATTTTTAAGCACTTTCCCTGTGGAGACGATTTAGGAATTTATTCCTAATTACTACGCGACACGCTCCTGCACTTGGGATAGCCTTTGGGCTGCTCATTTTCAAACGAGTCAAGTTTTTGGCGCCGTTGCCGGGGAAAGATGTTTGTCGTAAATTTAAACTCGTGATTTTTTATTTTTTTATTATTAAAAAAAATATTTAAAAAAAAAATTCACATACTACTTAGTTGTTTGAATCTTCTCTTTTCTATTTTGAACTGATGTTTCATGCATTGGGTGAGAGACAGTTCAAATAGATTGTGTAGAGTTGCATCAAGCACCAATAGTAGTTTACACAGCTTAGAGACAGACACCCTTCTTGTCTCCTCTACAAGCGACAACTCTGAAACCGAACAAGCTATGGCTACGCCTGCACCACGCACTCTTAAAGAGTATTTGCAACCCACTCGCACCACTACACCTTTATGCATTTTGTTACCTAATGATGCACCTAATTTTTCCATAAAGCATGTCATGATGTCAGTAATACCTCAGTTCCACGGGATGGATTCTGAAAGTCCCTACCAACATCTGACAGATTTTGAGTTGGCTTGCACAACGTTCATCAACAGGACCAATACTGATGAATAAATTAGGCTTCAATTGTTTCCTTTCTCTCTAAAGGACAAAGCAAAAATTTGGTTTAACTCTTTGAGGCCTAATTCTATTTCCAGCTGGTCTGACATGCAACGTGAATTTTTAAAGAAATTTTTTCCTTTTCAAAGAACTCAATCATTACAAGAAAAAATCAGTCAATTCAACCAAAAGCCTGATGAAACTTTCCATATCAGCTGGAAAAGGTTTAAGGATTTGATGAACATCTGCCCACATCATGGTTTTGAATCCTGGAGACTGGTGAATTACTTTTACACCGGTCTCTCTCCAGAATGCAAGCAATTTGTCCAAACCATGTGCAACGGAGAGTTCTTTAGCAAAGAACCTGACGAAGCACTATCATTTTTTTACTATCTTGCTGAGAGTGACCTACAATGGAACACTCGGACTGATCGAGTTTCATTGGCACCACAACCACTAAGAACCATTACTGGTGGAGGCAAATATGAGATAAAGGAGGATACTAATGTTCAAGCCCGAATAGCTGCATTAACCAGAAGATTGGACGTCATGGAGACAGAAAAAGTGAAGGTCGTAAAAGTTGTAGAAGCGTGCTCTTTGTGCGCTGATTCAAACCACAAGACTCAAGACTGTCCAATCATGCCCGTAATTTAGGAGAATGAACCAGAACAGATGCAATCAGCTAACTGGTTCAACAGAGCACAAAATCAACCTTTTTCAAATACATATAATCCTGGGTGGAAGAATCATCCAAATTTCTCATGGAGAAATGATCAGCCTGGCCGATCCCCCCCATCTTCTCACCAACCATTTCATCAGGCTGTTCCTCGTCCCCAACAGTCATTTCATCAGATTTCTCCTCAGCCCCAACAACAACCATATCAGACTCCTCAGAGCTATCCTTTTGTAGCACCTCCAGGATTTCAGCCTCATGTAGCTGCCCAAAGTTCTCAGCCACAACCACCTGCAAAAAAATCTCTAGATGACAGTATGGCACAGATGGCCAATACACTTCAGCAATTCATGCAGATCCAGGCCACCACAAACAATCAAAACACTCAGGCCATAAATGAATTGCGGGGCACCATAAATAAGATGAACATAACACTGAACACTCTGGAGAAGGGGAAGTTTCCAGCACAACCTCAACCCAATCCTCAAGTGTACCGGCAACAACCGCAACAGGTACATAATGTCTCAGGAGATGTTATTGAGACAGCAAAGGCCGTTCTTACTTTGAGAAGTGGAAAGGAAGTACCCCAACCGGAGATGACTATGGATAAACCAGAAGCTGCTCCTACACCTGAAGATGTAACGGAGCTTGAAGAAGTTGAAAAAGAACCAGAGGTGGTGAGAGCGGAGTTGAAGGAGCCAATAATTGCAAAGGCTGAATCAAGTAAAGGGTACCAACCTGTGGTTCCCTATCCTCAAAGACTATCAGCTAGCCAAAAAAATAAATACCACTCTGAGATCCATGAAATCTTCAAGCAAGTGAAGATTAATATTCCACTCTTGGAAGCCATACAACAGATTCCTTCATATGCAAAATTTTTGAAAGACTTATGCACGGTGAAGAGGAAACTGAATGTTAAAAAGAAAGCCTTCCTAACAGAGCAAGTCAGTGCATTAATACTGAACGAAACTCCTCAAAAGTATGGCGATCCAGGCTCTCCCAACATTTCCATTATGATCGGTGAGTCACGCATTGGGAGAGCTCTACTTGATTTGGGGAGTAGTGTGAACCTGTTGCCATTCTCAGTCTATGAACAGCTGGGACTGGGAGAGCTGAAAAAGACCTCTATCATGCTACAGTTGGCTGATAGATCAATCAAGGTGCCGAGGGGTATTGTGGAGGATGTGCTAGTCCAGGTGGATAAATTCTACTACCCAGTGGATTTTGTAGTTCTTGATATGCAACAGCCGGCATCCACTATTTACCAAGCTCCTGTCATCCTTGGGAGACCATTTCTAGCTACGTCAAATGCTCTGATTAATTGCAGAAGTGGAGTTCTGAAGCTTACTTTTGGGAACATGGCACTTGAGTTGAACGTCTTCAATGCCTGCAAGATGCCAGCACATTTTGACGACACAAGTGATTTGAATGCTGTAGAGGGATTGACACCAACAGAATTGATTTGCTCAACTTTTCCCTTCTCTGATGATGATTCCATTTTTCAGACACCTGAATTTTTACTTGATGAAAAAGCTGATCATATTGATGAAAACATCCTTGAGTTTTTGGGCTATTTTGCCGATTCTCCCTTACCACTTGAAGTACAATTTGCTGGCGCAAAATGGAAGCCTCAATTTGAAACTCTACAGCCACCAAGCATACTTAAATCTTCAGAGGAAGAAATTCCCCAGTTGGAACTAAAACCGCTTCCTCAAGATTTAAAGTATGTTTTTCTTGGGCCTGAAGAAGGCACCTTCCCTGTAGTGATTTCCTCAAAGTTAAATCAGAAGGAAGAAGCCCAGTTGATTGAAGTCTTAAGAAAGCATCGAGGCGCAATTGGTTGGACAATAGCCGACATCAAAGGTATTGATGCTGCTATTTGTACTCATAGAATCCATCTTGAAGATGATGCTAGACCAGTTCGTGATGCTCAACGTAGGCTCAATCCTACCATGAAGGATGTTGTCAAAAAGGAAGTACTCAAGCTGCTCGCAGTGGGTATCATTTACCCCATCTCAGACAGTAAGTGGGTAAGTCCAACTCAAGTGGTTCCAAAAAAATCTGGTTTAACTGTTGTCAAAAATGAGAAAAATGAATTGATTCCAACTAGAATGGTCACTGGCTGGAGGATGTGCATTGACTATAGAAAACTTAATTCAGCCACTAGGAAATATCATTTCCCTCTATCATTTTTGGATCAAATTTTAGAACGTGTGGCTGATAATACATTTTACTGTTTCTTGGATAGATTCTCTGGTTATTACCAAATTGCTGTAGCACCTGAGGACCAGGAGAAGACCACCTTCACCTGTCCTTTTGGCACCTTTGCGTTTACCAGAATGCCTTTTGGTTTTTGTAATGCTCCAGCCACTTTTCAAAGGTGCATGATGAGTATTTTTTCTGACATGATTGAGGATATTTGTGAAGTATTCATGGACGATTTCTCTGTTTTTGGAAAATCTTTTGAGAATTGTCTACATAATCTTGCTTGTGTTCTTCAGAGATGCGAAGAAAAAAATCTTTTGCTTAACTGGGAGAAATGTCAATTTATGGTTACTCATGGCATTGTTTTCGATCATATTGTTTCTTCTGAAGGTATAATGGTCGATAAGGCAAAAACTGAATTAATATCTAAACTTCCTATCCCAAGGACAGTTAAAGATATTCGTTCTTTTCTTGGCCATGCTGGTTTTTATAGGCGATTTATTCAGGGGTTCAGTTCTATTGCAAAACCTTTGTGCACTCTTTTACAAAATGATATTGAATTTGTTTGGTCCGATGAGTGCCAAAAAGCTTTTGATACCCTTAAGGAATCGCTCACCACTGCTCCCATTATGCAACCTCCACAATGGGACCTTCCCTTTGAAATCATGGCTGATGCAAGTGACTATGCCTTAGGAGCTGTTTTGGGTCAGCGTGTGAATAACATGCCTTCTGTGATTTATTATGCCAGCAGGACTTTGAATGATGCCCAGAAAACTATACCACTACTGAAAAAGAATTGCTTGCAGTAGTTTTTGCACTTGATAAATTTCGGGCTTACATTATTGGTTCCCCTGTTACTATTTTCACTGACCACTCTGCTCTTAAGTATTTGTTGGCTAAGAAAGATGCAAAACCATGCTTGATTCGCTGGATTTTACTACTTCAAGAGTTCAACATCACCATTAAAGACAAGAAATGAGTCGAAAATGTGGTGGCTGACCATCTCTCTAGAATGCCACCATCCTTCCCTTCAAAAGTCACCCTTCCTCTTGATGATAGTTTTCCGGATGAGCAACTATTTGTGGTTCACAAAGCTCCCTGGTTTGCTGACATAGTCAATTATTTGGTGACTGAGCAAATGCCTTCTGAATGGTCCATCCAAGATAAGCGCCGATTCCTCTCAGAGGTAAGACATTTTTACTTTGATGATCCATACCTTTTCAAATATTATTCTGACCAATTAATTCGAAGATGCATTCCTGATGATGAGTTTTCTTCTATTTTGAGATTTTGTCACATGGCTGCATGTGGTGGTCATTTTTCTGCAAAGAAAACTGTTGCTAAAATTTTGCAAAGCGGTTTCTACTGGCCTTCAATATTTAAAGATGCTTACAGTTTTTGTAAGGCTTGTGAACCTTGTCAAAAATTGGGATCCATTAGCAAAAGAGACATGATGCCTCTTTCCCCTATTCTCACTTTAGAAATTTTTGACTGCTAGGGAATAGACTTCATGGGACCTTTTCCGGTTTCCTTTGGAAACACATATTTTATTGGCTGTGGATTATGTTTCAAAATGGGTGGAGGCCGTCTCTTGCAAAACAAATGACCATCGTGTTGTCCTAAAATTTTTACAATCTTTGTTTGCTCGCTTTGGCATGCCCAAAGTTATCATTAGTGATGGTGGTTCTCATTTTTGCAACAAACCATTTTCTATACTCATGAAAAAATATGGTATCACACACCGAATTTCTACCCCTTATCACCCCCAAACAAATGGGCAAGCTGAATTGGCAAACAGAGAAATAAAAACCATTTTGGAGAAAACAGTCAAACCTAATAGGAAAGACTGGTCAGTTAAGCTTCTTGATGCTTTGTGGGTTTATAGGACAGCTTTTAAAACTAATCTAGGGATGTCCCCTTATCGATTAGTTTATGGTAAAGCTTGTCATTTACCTGTTGATATTCAGCATCGAGCTCTTTGGGCAATTAAACATGTTAACATGTCACTTGATGAAGCTTCAGGGTTGAGAAAATTGCAAATCAGCGAATTGGATGAAGCACGTAGGGATGCTTATGACAATGCCCAACTGGCAAAAGAAAGAATGAAAAGTTTGCATGATAAAAAGATTCATTCCAAGCAATTCACAATCGGCCAGGAAGTACTTCTTTACAACTCTCGTTTACATATTTTTCCTGGTAAATTAAAATCTCGTTGGAATGGCCCCTATATTATAACAAAAATTCATTCTCATGGAGCGGTGGACATTCAGAATCCTAACAATGAAGGTACCCCCTTCACTGTGAATGGTCAGCGCCTTAAACCTTTTATTCCAATGTATGATTCAGGTGAAACTGTTCTTGTCCAGACACCTTGTGATTCTTGAATGCTATTTATTTATATTTATTTCCTGTGTTGTGTGGTTTTTTATTTACTTCTCGTTTGCATTATTTTCTCTTTACATTGATTTTCTTCTTCGATAAGCAGTGAGGACACTGCATTGTTTAGTTGGGGGGAGGGAATTGTATTGTGTAAAGGCGAGTTTGCATTTGTTTCTCCACTATGAAACTCTAAAAATGATGAAAAAAAAAATACCATGTCAGCGTCCAGGATTTCCTGGCATGATGAAGTGATACCGACAAGCGATTGCACAATGATCGCAAGTGTCCGCTTTGGCAAAGTAGTTATCTTGCCTGTTATCCCATTTGTTTTGCGGTATTTCTTTAGGGATATTGAGTCTTAGAAAACCCGCTTTTGAATGAGTCATTTCTTTT
>QEOT01005079.1:139264-183770 GCA_003123785.1 Pterocarya stenoptera | reverse complement strand
TCCTGATTCAAATCAGGAACATTGTTGACAGAGAGTTGCTCGGCCAATTGAGAGAATGAAAGAAGTTGCTCGGCCATTTGAGAGAAATTGAAGAAATGTGAGAAATGCAGAGGACTGGTTCTACATTTCAAAATGATGAAGACAGTCCCTTTTATAGAGACCTCGAGCGCTCAACGCTCTGTGGAAACTAACCCGGAGCTCAATGCCATATAGACTGAAACAATGTCAGTCTAGCCTTACGGCTCGAGGCTCTGAAACGCTACCGGTCTAGCCTTACGGCTTGAATCTGGAAACCAAGATTCTGTCAGACTCCAAACCCCAGATTTATGCTAGTTGTCAGACCCCGAATTCCCTGATTTTCGACCGCTGGATGAAAGTTTTCACATGAAGTTGTTCTTCATCCCCAAGCATTTCTCGCCTGTCCAGGGAGTTCTTTTTTAAAATCTCTCGTACATATTTGAAATCTGTTTCTGTTATTACATCGTATTGTTTATTTTGTGTTGTTTCTTTTATTTGCCTCCTAGTGTTTATTTTTTTGTTGTGTGTTGATTGTTTTTTTTTTCTTTATCTTTTGTTATAGTTTTTCTTTTATTGCTTATTTTTTCTGTATTAGTGTGTGTGCACTGGATTACACAATTTTTGCCTTAAATGTGATATGCACTGTTATACACATCATTGACACACTCCATTTCTATCAATTTGAGCATCTTGGTGGTGTAGTTGAGCGGGATTATTTTATGAAGATTTATTTTCAACCCTGAGCAAAGAACATAATTCCTGATGCATCATATTCTGCTTGATGTATGACTCGAAACACCGGGATGCTATATTTATTGAGATAGACTTGGCATGATTTATATATAATGAAGGGAAAATCTCAAACAATATTTTTGCACACGCTTACACTCATAGTGTTATTCATTACTGTTCATGGATTTTACACAGGAGAAGTAAACTGCAGGACTACCGAGCCTTTTTGAAAAAAAAAAAAAGGATCTGCCTCAGTGATAAGGGCGAACTTGGGATTGTGTGGATTAGACGCACGGTCCTCGGTTTGATTCCCCACTGTTCAAATCCACTTGAAAAAATAATAATAGTAATAATAATAAAGGATGAAGCGGTGCGCTTTCCTTATTAAAGGGCTAGAAACAGTTACCCAAACTCTGGGGGTTGAGTGATCAACCTTTAAACTGAGTTGGCGTGAAAACTGCTAGACCCTTGGGCTTTGAGGTAGTTAGAATCAGAAATGATTAATCTTAATGTTGAAAAATCCTGAGATAAATCCCGAGTAGTAATGAAGAACACACAGTTGTTTAGCTACACACACACATCTGAGTTTTGAGACATTTTTCCAAATTCTTGATGAAAGATTGTTGAGAGAGTCTTGGTGAATATAGCCCCTGGGAGTTGATAGTTGCGTGTCGCATTTTGTGAGAATTCATTATTATGTTTGATTGCCTTTGTTTGAATTTCGAGCTTTATGCAATATTCATCTCAATTAATTTTCACTATTTTGCTCAGAGACTGACAAAAGGTTAGTTGGGGGGTGTGATTGAGCTGCATTATTGCATATTTTACACATTTAAAACCAATATATTTTTAATTGTTTTATTATTTTATCATTGGTTTTAGATGGAAAAATTGATTAAGAGGCATAAATCCAAGTTGTGAATTAAATTGATTAAAAGCATAGTTTATGCTTGATTTTATAACTTGTGATTTATTTGGGCAATAAGTTCTTCACATGCACAACATACTTTTAATATTTGATTTTTCATCTCTTGTTTAATTTTATTTATTTTAGTTTCTTTATCTTATTTTATTTTATTTTATTTGTCTAGTTTTATTTTTATTTGATGTGATCATTATTTAATTTTGCTTGTCTAATTTTTATTTTATTTTTATTTTATTTTATTTTTATTTTTATTTTTATTTTTTTTCTTTTATTTTTATTTTTCTGCGCTGACTGAACGACATGTCGTTTGGTCGGCAGACCAAAACGACATGTCGTTTTTCACTGAGTAATTTCTGTCGTCTGAGCTAAACGACGTGCCGTTTTGTCAATAGACGAAAACGACACGTCGTTTGCGTCATCTTCAACCTTACGACCCTCCGCTTCATGCTACAGTGCCACCGTGCACAGCAGCTTCGAGCTGCCACCGTGAGCCATCCTCCGCCCACCTGCAGCCACCAGCAACACCAGACGATGCCGGCGATCATTCCTCCACCCAATGCACGGCCAGTCCGACGCCATGACCGAAACCTTCTCCTGTGCACACTGCCGAGAACGACCGAAGGCACCTCGGCTGCCCAACACCACCAAGCTCCTCCAGTGCACGTCGTCTCCATCAAGAGCACAACCATGAACCGCCTCTCCACGTCCAGAAGCACTACATCTACACGAAGCAACCAGCAACCACACTGTGCACTTCCACCCGTGAGCTAAGGGCACTGCTAGAGCGAGACGGAAGAAAAGAAAAAAAAAAAGAAAGAAGAAGAAAAGAGAGAAGAGAGACGGACGGAGTGGAAGAAATATAAAATAAAGTAAACACTGCATGCGGGAAACGAAGATGCAGGAAAGCAAGAAAAAGGACACACGCTGGGCCAGTGAAGCGCAATAACACCGAAAGAAGGAAGGCCAACGATGGACACTCACGTGAAACTTTTTCATTTGGACAGACCACTCACACCGGCCACATGCAGGGACAAATGGAATAACTTTCTGAGTGGGGACGAGATCACATACACGGGGCAGCTAAGCACATACTTTGGATGCCTATATAAGAGCTTATAGATGCACTGGAGAGGGAGTCAGAGAGTGGCAGCAGATGTTAGAGAGTTAGAGTGTCAGTGAGTCTAGAGTTAGAGTGTCAGTGAGTCTAGAGTTAGAGTGTCAGTGAGTTGTCAGATGTTAGAATATTTTTAGTGTGAATTTAAAGTTAAAATTCAGAAAAAAAAAATAGTGAGTGAATTTTTGTAGTCAGTTTTTATTTTCTTCTGAGTTCAATTTTTAATTTCATGTGATTTATTCATCAGTTAGTTTTAATGTATGGCTCAGTAAATTTTATTTTTGTAAGTCTTTATTTTCAGTTTTGAGTTTGTTTAGTGAGTAAATTTTCAGTCCTTTTTAATAAATGTTGAGAGTCCATTTAGTTTTTGAGAGTTTACTTTAATTGGAAGTTCAGATTTTTGAGTTGGAGAACATAGTCTCCATTTTCAAATATCGAGTTTATTCCATACAATTTTTGTTTTTATTTAATTTCGAATTACTGTCATTTAATTTTCTCGCACTTTTAATTTCCTGCAATTTAAATTTATGTCATTTAATTTCCTCGCACCTTTAATTTCCTGGAATTTGAATTTATGTCATTTAATTTCCTTGCACTTTTAATTTCCTGCAATTTAAATTTATGTCATTTAATTTTCTCGCACTTTTAATTTTTTGCAGTTTAAATTACCGCTATTTAATTTCCCTGCACTTTTAATTTTCAGCAATTTTAAGTTACTGTCTTGTATTTTAATTTCTTTTACTTTTCATCATCCACTCAAAACCAACAACCATGAATCTAGTCCATGACTAGTAAATTTTCATTTCCATTGTATTCTCACATTCATTGCACATATCATCATTTTTATTTTTATTCTCTCATTATAACTATTTCCACTATTTTACACGAGTTTGATTTTTAAGCACTTTCCCTGTGGAGACGATCTAGGAATTTATTCCTAATTACTACGCGACACGCTCCTGCACTTCAGATAGCCTTTGGCTGCTCATTTTCGAACGAGTCACCTGACCACTTAAGCGCGGGTTACTACAAACGAACTCTTACATCCACATCAAAATGAAAAAACACAAACAAAAAATACAGCACGAGGCAAAATCCACTGTGGCCACCAAAAACTTTCACCGAGCATGGAAATATACGCACTTTACTAATGATAAATATTCACATACAATCACTATGCAAACGTTCTTACAAACAAACTTCACAAAGGCCCATCCTCGAAGGCCTTTACTACAAATTTTACAACTTCTTCTTGAGGACCACTCATGGAGATCTCCATTGTATAACAATGAAAAATTACAAACCTGCTACCGAAATTTCTTTTTCTATAGGTTACCTTCACCACGATTGATTTGAAGATTCTCAAAGCCTTCTTGATAAACATGTTGACCTTAAGAATCGAGGGCATCTGTTTGGGACTGGGTCAAACCCTTTTGAAACCTATCACTAAGGGAAGAGATAAAGCCAAGAGATAAGGCAGAAGAGATAAGACAAAGAAATTAGCTCAAACTCTTAAAAGGAAAAGACTTTACAAGGCAAATTGAACTCTATCGTTCTAAGGAAATAACCTTTATAAATAGCCTACAAGAGGTAACAAATGGGGGGATTGATTGTCTACTTTATACATTTACTCTCATACTATTACTAACTTAGACATCGTAGACGTTTCCTCGTACCCCCAAGCCACTTTATTCTTTGGTTGCAAGCGACCGTTCGGTGGTGATGGTGAAACACGTCTTCAACAGGTACGTTAGATATATTTTATAATAAAAGTAGCTTTGCAATCTAACGTATGACATCAAACTACGTCAGTTTGTAGATTTATTTTTGTGAGATCTTTTATAACTAAATCTCTTTAATTGTTGGGCCCCAGCCTATCCTTTTGTACTACCTGTTGTTACACTGCATATCTATTTGCTTGTAGAAAAAGCTCCACAAAGCCCAACAAAATTGTTTCCAATTCTAGTGGTTACGAGTAGAAGTGACTATTGTTTAAAATGGTCTCAAAGTGCTTCTCTTAAAACATATAATTTTTCTTATTTCTTAATATATGTTTAAGTATTTTAAAGATGTAGAAAATGATTTGAATTCATTTTATACCATTTATTACAAAAAAAAAAAAATAAGGAAAAAAAATCAAGGAACCTATCTTTGTTATGACATAGCAAAACTCATCAATTAAAATACTATTCTCTTCCTTTCAGAGTAGAACTTCTCTTTTTTAATTGACCAAGCAAGCCAATAGGCATGTGTTTGTATCAAACTGACCCTCTAAATGCTAATTTTTGACTCTCAAAAATATTTCCAAAGCCTAGAGCTTGGATCTAGCAATTGAATATATTAATATTGAAGATTTTCAAATCAGTAGTGCGTTGGGTGCGTCAATAAATGGGCTTGCAAAAATATATTTTCTTTAAAAATAGTATGGGAACTAACAAATTGTGTTTAAAAAAGAAACCCAACCAAGTCATGTGTTTGCATTTTCATAATTTCACCACTACATGAGCTATATATAAAAAATAAAAAATTCTTTGAACCAGTCACATTTACCATCCCACACCCCATACTATATGAAAAACACCTATGTATCTTATGAAAAACACTCCCACTATAACACTTGGGTCAAAGCCCAGCCCAGACTAGATGAAGCCCGGTCCACGGCAAGCCAACACTTGGACAAAACCCCGAAAACGGCGTCGTTGGGTAAGTCTTCTTCTTCCTTCACTGATTCTTCTCCACAGTTTCCTTCAGTTTCTTCTATTCCGCATTTTTCTCCATCTCGTACGCACCTAACCCATGATCTTGCGGTTGCATTGGCTCTTCTCGTGTCAAAAAAATCCTCATCCTCCAGCAGATACTTTTCCTTCCATTTTCCTCTCAACCTCTCTCTCCCTTGATTGTGTGAATAAACACTGGAATTAGAGCATCACCGTCGACCACCTCCACATGATTTTGTGCTGTAATTGAGCCCTCTCACCGGAAGTGCTAACATTGGTAACTCTCTCCTCCCATTCTCTAATCTCACTTTCACTCTCATTTTTCCCTCTGTTTATGCACACATAGATTTCCTTTTTCCTCTAATTTCACGCAAACACTTAGTTTTATTTTTTTTTCACAAAGTGTTTCCCCTTTATAGAGCAGTGCCCCCCTTGTGTTTGTCAGTTTTGTTAAAGAACCCAACGTCGGTAAGCCTACGTACTCTCTTTTTTCTCTATTTGTTCATCGTTTAGTAAACAGGGGATTTTATGTGATTTTAAGTTTAGTTATTTGATTTACTTAGTTTAAATTAATTCCACCTTACCTATCGTAAAACCTAGTGACACCACTAAAATTTTTGAGGATTTTTTTTTATCGTTGTTGTTTTGTCACTACACAAATTATTTTCCTCTTCCACTGCAGTGAAATCTTCTCAGTTTGGAACTGAAATTTCCTACACCAACATCATTGCTAATGCCCAAACATCGTTGTCTTCGCTCTTTAAGTTTCACTAACCATGCACACGAATTTGGGTAAGATTTTTTTTCAGAATTTAGATTTATGGTCGACTTTGTTACGTAGACTATATTAATGAATTTTAGTGATGGGATTGTCAATGAATGCTATTACGTGGCTGTTTGGGGTATTTGTTTAATATGTTGGTTGTGTTATTTCTTTTAAATGTTAAAGTGTAGTGATTTGGATTGATGTGTGGCGGATGAAGTTGATTGGTGGCTGTTCGGGGTGGTTTATTGACTGTGTGCCATGTGTGTTTGAGCTGGTTGTGTTGGATGTGTTAAGAGTGGCGTAGATGTCCGAGATTGAAGTGTTGGATGATTAAAAATATATGGTAGCTGTATTGAAGTTTTATATTGAAAGTTAGAGTTGACGTGGCTATTTGAGTTATGTTTTAAACGCAGGAATTGTCGTTGTTGACTTTGGAGATGTTTTTGTTGTTGGTTATGAGTAATGTATTAGTGTTGGGCTATTTCTAAATGCTTCTGCTTGTAGGCTTGCCTTAGTCCATTTTTTTGAAAGGTGAAATTTTGTTAATTAAGTTGACCAGCGGATACGAGTTATTAACATGATAGTGAATAATTTTCTATTTAGGTTGGGACATTGACAGAGCTTAGGTCCAAAACTTAAGTAACTCTCTGCAAAAATCAGGTAAGCAAGGTTCCTATACTAGTCTTCGTATAAAAATAAGATGAAACGAGGTTGATTTTTAAATATACATATTTGTTTTGAAAAGAAATGTAAACAACCTCGGTTATTTGTTTTGCATTTACTCATGAAATCTGTATAAGAGTGAAGTATTTTGTCATGACTGGTGTAGACATGAGCTGATTTTAGCATTTTATTTCTGAACTGTGAAAAAAAGAGCAAAAATGAGATCTAAAAAATTTTGCTTTGATTAAATGAAGAAGTTTTGTTATGTTATTCTTGAATATGTGAAATGATCTAAAACTATTCAGTATTCTGTTTTGATATGATATGTCATCTGAAAACCTTGGCATAAATTTTTGATTCTATATCTCAATATGATTTGTTTCCGATGATGTTCTATTATGTTTCTATTAAGGCCTTGCCACAGGTATTATGGTAGTTTATAACCCTACCACTGGGGTTAAACATGGTATTTGTCCCGATGTGATACTTTGATATGATATGAAGATAATGTCTCAGTTTATGATATGCCGAAGGATTTTTTAATAAGAAAGTTTTCTTGAAGTTTCACTCTAGTGCTTTGTAACAAGTTTTGGTTTATGCATTATGAAGATAAATATGTTGTTTCTGTTTTCTGAAAGTAAATTGTTTTTTTTTTTTTGGCATACCGAACTTCGTAATTGCTCATGTTTATATGCTAGTATATGTCCCCTACTTACTGAGTTATTGATAACTTACCCATTTATCTTTATAATATTTTCATATAACTTTGATGGTTTAGCTGAAGATCAGTAATAGAGTTTGTGGGCAAGATTAGCTGTGGATAGTAGTTGGGCACCTCGAGGTACTAGTGTCGTTGGTGGATTATTTATTAAATAGGTTGATTTCAGTATGTTTAGATGGTTTATGGAGACTTATGTAAATTCTATTTCATTCCATTATGACATTTGAGACATGTTGAGAAGTTGATTTATTTTATTTGGATTATTGTATTGAGGATCTGATATATGAATATATATGGTTAATTAAATTAGAAGTATTTAATTTTGATTTGGAGCCGTTGGAAATATATTAGCATTATTAGAGTTGATTATCAGGTGATAGGAGTTAACTCTCTGGACCTCTGAGGTCGGGGCTTTACATTCACACCCCATGAAAAAAATTATAGATATGAGATGTAAGAGTGAATAGTAACTAATGTATACTAATCTTTATAAAACCCATCTGCAAAATTTGAAAGCATATTGTAATCTTAATGCGCCGATTCTTCAGATTATAAAGTAAAAACAAATAAGAAGATAATGTCATCCAAACCTCTAGACGTCGTGAAAAATCACACCACCCATGCAGTTCCTCTTCCTTTTAAGTCTCGAGAGGCTGAATCTGGGTACTTATCCTACCAGAGGATTACATCACCCCCTATCCAATCTATCAAAACACTTATTTTTTAAAGTTACCGTTATATATATATATTATATATATATATATATATAGACTGAATGGATATAAAGTTCAATGTCCACTACGTACACACCAATCAAAAGAGATATCTTTTAGCATGTTTAGAATTTAAAGATTGCCAGCTAATACATTGCGAAGTACATCATCTTTTGTCCATACTCCATGGCTTTAGATCATTATAGTTTAAAAATGTGTAAATCTTTCATTTAAAAAAAATTGGAGTCCACCATTAGCGAGAATATGCGGGATTTGCATATCCTATTATTGTACAAATCATTTTCCTAAAATCGTTACTCAAGTTATTTTTCCATGACCTTTAATTTTTCTTTATGCCCCAAGAATTATCAGTTTTTCATTTTGTTTGAACTAGATCATGTATTGTTCATGTTGGGCTATTTGTATAGGTTTTGGATATACTCCAAGAGCCATATATATTTTCTTAATGATATAAATTAAGAAAACAAAGATGGCTTGATTGCCCATCATCACATAAATGCCAGGCCGGGTGTTTTATAAAATAACAAGCATGAGAAAGCAATCAAAAGGGATATAAGAGTAGAGGTAGTGGGTGACATTAGTGACACGCTGCTTCCATACATATAATCCATGTAGTCTGGCTCTGACTCTGAACCGATTCCACCATCGTTGCCTCCTGTTGTCCACTTTCCCAAGTTGTTGTCCCTGTTTTTTATACATATAATCCATATATTAGATTTTGTATGGATAACGTTCTAAATTTATCATTTTAGAACATACCAATCAATACGTCGTATCAATTGATATATATTTATTGTAGAGAAGTGTTATAGTTATAGAGATCAGATTTATAAAAGTAAACTCACAAACTGATATAATTAATTTATATAATACATAAAATATATTTTACATTTATAAATTAACGTATCACATTAAACAACATTAACTTATAAATTTATTTTTATAAAATTTATTTACGACTATAGTATTTCTCACTACAAATCCCAAACCCAAAATAATGTTGCAACGCGGCATCCAGTCCAGAAAAACTGAAGTTTGGGCCAACCTGCCCAGTGTCTGGCCTGAATGGCTGAGTTTTGCAAAAAGACTTCAAATTCACACACAAATAGACTGTGGGCTTTCAACTATGAATTGTAAGTTCTAAAAGGGACCATCTGAGGCAATTAAAATAGTCGAAAGGGGCGCATACCAATTGACCAAAAGTAAAAGGAAAAGGAAAAAACAAAAAAGGAAAAAAAGAGAAAAAGAAAAAGTGAAAAAAAGAAGAAAGAAAGTAGGGAATATTGGAGAAGCAGATTGATGACAAACCTGCCACCAACACCGAGAACACCGGCGTGCATAATGAGTTGGTCGATGAGCACTGCGGACTTTGGCTCCACGCTGTAAGCCTTCTCGTACTTGACTTCGACACCCTCACCCGACGCCACAAAGAATGCTCCGTTTACCATTATATCCCCTTCAGATCTCCAATTCCATCCGCTCCATTCCCCTTTCCCGGTGTTCACTCGCTTCGTTACCTACCCAACTTATTTAATTAAATATTCTATATGTTGATCTTATTTATTATCAAGCAGATACTATATATTATACACATTTGTGTAGAAAAGTGTTAGTTAATTAAGGGATTTTTTAGAAAAAAAATATTATCTCATCTCATATTATTATATAATTTTATTAAATTTTTACATAAAATATAATAAATAATTTAAATTTTTTAAATATAAAATAATAATAATATAATATTATAACAATATTTTATTCAACTCATCTAAAACCATATCACTATCCAAACGATCCTTAAATCTATAAAAAAAATCTTATAAATATGTGTTTACAAATTGAAGTGTTTAATTTCTTATATTAGATGTATTTTATAACAAAAGCAAAATGGTTTAAAATTTAGCATATAATATCAGCCCATATCAGTAATTAATATACATTTGCATATTTACATATTCATAAAATAAAGAAATTTTATGCATTAGTTACTGTTCACTCTCACACTCCGTATCTAAAATTTTTTGAGTAAATATGAGATGTAGAGTGATAAATAGTGATTGAAAAAAAGAATTTTAAGTAAAGAAAAATTTTATAGACCACATTATCATTCTATTTTTATCTCACTATACATGATATGACACATTTATCACCATTTGATGATAAAAAATTATTTAATAAATAATCATTCAATACTAATAAATGTATCACATCATATATAATGAGATGAAGATAGAATAGTAGTATGGTGTATAACATTACTCGTAAGTAAAAGATACCGTACCTCCTTGGCATTGTGATTGGAAGGAGCGGTGTAGCGGTTGCCTTGGCTATTGATGGTCGGGTTGCCGCTACCACCGATGGCATACATTTCCCACTGCGTGAAATCGTTGTTAACAACGTGGATATAGCCGCGCCTGCACCTGGGCATCCTCTGCACCAACTGCTCCCCAAAGTGATTGAACGCAATGGTGACTTGCATTCCCGAGTCCGGCAAGTAGTCGTCGCTGTGGCCAAGCAGCATCACCTCGTCGTGATGCGAGAAATAGTTGTTCGATATTGTTATCCCTGTCGACCCCATCACCGCATCGATCAGGCCATCCTTGCAGTGCGATAGGGAACAATGGTCTATCCATATGTCCTTCGACCCGAAGATGCTGATCCCATCGCCATCCGATTTCGTGCGCCAACCGAAGTGGGTTGGGCTCGACCGCACATTCGTTTCACCTGCAATCAATATCGGCCCGTTCTATTATTACTTTGTTGACGAATTCAAAACTTCTTTTGACAATATAGCGGCATGATATGGTTGTCATGAGTAATAAAAATGACTGTCCTTTTCTCGTGCCAATTTACTCAGGTCACAGGTTTTACAGTAACAAAGAAAAATGCTACAGGCTGTTCAATCATTGCTCTCCCGGGGCTAGATTAAAAATTAAAAAAAACACTCACGAGTCTTGCAAAACAAAAATATGAACCATTCACAGTATTTAAAAATTTCAAGAATGTCTAGAACCTTGGACTGAGTAAATAAGATGAAAATCATGTCCCGATTTACTATGGTATTGTCATGATCTTCAAACAGAATTGCCAAAATACAGACTGGAAAAACTTGGCGGAGAGAATATTCTTAATTACCTGAGGGATGACAATGGTGGATATGTATGTTGAGAATAATGACATTGCTGATGTACTGCAGAGTAATGCAGCCCCCACCCACAATGTGAACATTAGCCCCACGCCCATCGAGAGTTTTATAGCTGTTAAAGATAAGTTCCTGAGAGAGTTTGATGAGCATGTTGCTAGGGAACACGATCCACAGAGGTTCAACTTGAATCACGGCATATCGAAGTGTGCCTGGCCTAGGATTGACAGGATCATCGTCCGAGGAGTCGGTGACAACGTAGAAGTCTCCGTTCTTGCCGCCAAGAGCGTACTGTCCGAACCCAATGCCGCAATCTGCTAGTCTCTGGCGGTTGTTGGGCCATTCTGGGTCACATTTCCAGCAGTCATCTATGGGGTTTCCAGTTAGGCATGAGGAGTAGAACTGGTCTTTCTCTGAGACTTGTAGCATTTCCCTTCTTGTCATAGACGCATTTACCTTCCTGCAAGGAGAGAAACATAGTTGAAGTCTAAAGTTCAACAAAAGCAGCATAATTACCCAGATCTAGGGGAAGAAAAGAAGGTGAAACAAAACCCAAAAACACACTGCAACCCAGAAAGTGCATGAAGGCTAACAAACTGGGTATTTTCCATCAAGAAGAGCAAAAGGACTCAGAAATGTGAAATTTATGAAGATATACCAGTGAACTTCTTGGACAACAGCTTGGGGGTTGGGATGCTGGCCGGGAAGAGTGAGGTTGAGCACAGCTCTGCCAAGTGGAGAAAATGAGCAGAGAAGAGAGATCAAGAGAATGCAGCTCCTTCGCAGCATTGTTTGGTGAAGAACAAGAAAACGAGGTTGCTGGTTTCAATCTCAGAAATCTTACACGTTTTTGGTCCTACAATCTGAACCAGTTGGTATTCGTAAGGTACATTGTTGAGACGGAAGATCTGGCTGTCATTAAGTTAATCATATCTAGTAATCGATATATATCTAGTATTATACATGAAGTAGAGAAGACAATCTCTACAAGAGATTCACTCGTATCATCTACTACTTCTCTGTATCACATTATCCACAATACTCTCCCCTTTGTCTTCTTTTATAATCAGTGGGACACTCGTTTGGAATTCACTTAGTGCACTTAAAAAAAAATAAAAAATAAAAAAAAATGGAAAAAGAAAAGAAGAACGGAAAAAACAGAGAGGGAGAGAAACGTGTAAGACTCCGATTGGTTTGTTGACGTAAAATTAAATTAAATTATTTTATCTTATATAATTATTATAATTTTTAAAAATTTTTTATATAAAATATAATAAATAATTTAATTATTTAAAATTTAAAATAAAAATTATATTAAAAAATTATATTATAATAATATTTTATTTAATTTTTAACAAAACATCTCATTTCATCTTATCTCATTTTATCCTAACTACGAAATTAAATAAAGGCTAAATAATCCTGCTTAACCAACCTAGTTTGAGTAATCAGAATATTTGAAATATTTTTAAAATATTTTAATATTATTTATATTTTATTATGATTTTTTATATTTTTTTATTATTATTTAATATTTTATTATTATTTTTTTGCTCTACTCATATAAGAGTAATGCTAGATACAAGTTTAAAATATATAAGCCTTGTGCAAGTCTTTTGTAAAAATGTGAGTCCCATAAAAAAAAAAAAAAATTTTACATTTTTTCATAATGATATTCACTTTTTTATAAAAGACTTATACAAGACTTGTATATATGAAATTTGTATATATCATTTCTCTTCATATTATAGTCGAGAATACACCGTCCAAATGACCTCACAAGTAGCAACCAGTATCTGACAATCTGTTGACCGCACGACTATAGCCCTGGCTGCAGCTTTTACTTACGAGTTGATTGGACCGTTTTGGATCAAGCTCATGAAACATGGCTATTCTTTAAGGCTTCGAAGCGGATGCGCCGGACCTTTTGACTTTCGGACCTGATTCTCGTTCAAAATCAAGAAAAAAACGATTACAGTGATTTATTAGTGTTTCGGATAAAGCATAAATTAGTATCAAGGTTTTGTGCATTTTTCATAAACAAAGTTGTTTAGATACAAAAACTGTCGTTGACGTCCCCTTTCGTAGTGAGCAAAACCAACCTATCCTCTTTGGCGTAGAGATTTCTCTCCTGTCGTGTGCAGGACCTCATCATTCATCTTGATCTTGTTTTAACGTTACGTTGTTGCATTCGGTGCATACTAAATTCAGTATGGATCCGAGTCTTAATTTATTGTGTGCGCGTTTGTCGTTAATTGAGCAAGAGGAAGAAGTTCTGAAGATTGAGAAGCATTCCTTGGGGGATGCTCTTGTTAGGGGTGGAAAATGTTTGCTATTCAAGTTGTTAACTTCCAAACATTTCAACAAGGAAGCATTCAAGTCTACCTTGAAGAAGGTTTGGAGGCCAGTCCATGCATTAACTATTCGTGACTTACAACCAACGTTGTTTATTAATGAGTTTGAAGATTTGAAGGATAAGGACCGTGTTAAACGTGATGGCCCTTGGAGTTTTGATAAGCAACTTGTTCTAACAAGTGATGTGGACGGATTGAAACAAACTCACCAAATTCATCTTACTGAAGCTCTGTTTTGGGTCCACATACATGATCTATCAATTATGGCACGCAATGCTACAATGGGAAACATCATTGGGAAGGCTATAGGCAAGGTTGTGGCACTTGATTTAGAACCTAATGAAATGGCCTGTGGTGAGTTTATGTGTATTAGGGTTTGCATGGATGTTTCAAAGCCTATTTTACGTGGAAAGAAAGTCAATGTGGGATCATCTCAGCCTGTATGGGTGAATTTCACATATGAACGTCTTCCAAATCTGTGTTACCTCTATAGGTTGATTGGGCATAGCCATCGTGACAGTAATGCTTGGGAGGAGTCTATGAATTCTCTTAAAGTTTATGAATTTCCCTATGGTCCTTGGCTTCGTGCAGGGGGTGATAATAGTTCTAGTATGAGTCGTTTCCACCAACAGTTTGTTCAGCGTAGCACATTGGTGCACTCAAAGGAATCGGTCTCTGGTGAATCTGAGAGTAACCGTCGGATGGAAGTTACAGGGGATCATTTCAGTTCTACGTATGCTTCGGAGTAGTACATTAGGGGCCAAACCCATTCATGCAGATGCTAAAAAGCAGTTACTCTATGGAACCAATCTTGATCAAGTAAGTCCAAAGAAGCAGTTACCTTCAGTTTTTGTTGGTGAAAAAAATTTGGTTTCTAGTCTGGAGAAGTGGATGGGAGTCTCTGAGGATATTGTTGTTAATGGCGATATGCTATCAATTAATGAGGAAGTTGGTTTTGGTACTCAAGTTGGGTCTGAAACAGTTCTAGTTGGATTCAAATCTCAAGCCACTGAGTCACGTAAATGGAGAAGAAGCAAGCATCCTTGTATGCATGGAAAGATGAAGATTAATTCTCTCATTGGGGATAAAAGGGCTTATTTTTTAAGTACTGGAGTGGAGGCTACTAGAGTGTCTAAAAGATTGAAAAATAAGGGGACTTTGGATGAGGAAGTCTTTGGTATTAACCATGTTGTTTCGGTGGTGGTTGATGTTTAGCCCCACCGAACCCCATGAGGATCCTAAGCTGGAATACCTGAGGGCTTGGGAGAGAAGATCCCGAAGTTTTGTTTCTTTCAAGAAACAAAACTTAGAGCTGCAAAAATGGAACTATGTAGAGTGAAATTAAAGTATGCTAATTGTTTAACTGTTGATGCCTCATGTTGTAGTGGTGGTTTGGCTCTTTTATGGAAAAAGGATGTCAAGTTAGAAGTAATTAGTTACTCTTCTTCTCATATTGATGTTCGGGTGGATGAACATGCTAAGCAATGGTTCTTAACTGGTATTTATGACCAACCTAAAGCTTCAAGGAGAATGGAAACCTGTAATCTTATAAGAGGATTACCTAGAGGTCCCTCAGACCCTTAGCTTGTATTTGGTGACTTTAATGAGATTCTTACCTAGGGAGAAAAATGGGAAGGAAGGAATAGACCTGTTCAACAAATGATGGATTTCTGCCAATTATTATCTGATTGCAATTTGAAAGATCTTGGGTTTTGTGGTCCAAGTTATACATGGTGTAATAAGAGGGAAGACTTAGCTCTGATTTCTGAAAGATTGGACAGGTTTTGGGGAATTTATTGTAACGCCCGTCCTTGGGGTGGACCTTTTTGAAAAATATTTTAGAAAATACGACGACGGAAATTACCGTCCAATTTAAAACCTTTTACAGTCATTCCCAGGGTGCAAGACTCTACGTTATAAAATAAAAAGTAATTTCGTAATAAAAGGGTTTTGGAGTGGGAAATAAAATTCTTTAAAATAAAAAGACATTTTCTTATATTTAAAACCTTCATGCCTAGACTTCCGTGCTCTTTCCCTTTGGCTATGTCCCTTCTGGGCGTACTGCCCATTTAGTTTCCTGTGGGGGGAGGGGCACACATAAAAACTAAAATGAGCCGAATACTCAGTAAGCGTTACTTCATACCGTTAAAATATAGCAACGTAGGTTTTCATTCATGCATTCATCATTCCATACATACTATACATACATGCATACATGCTTTCGTTAAAACATCAGTGAACGGGGGCTTTTCTTTCTTAAAACATGCTTTTCTTTTCTTTAAAACTTTCCCCCGTCACTAGCTTCATTTCTTGAAGAATGCAGTGCATTCATACATACATTACTTTTCTTTTCTTTTCTCTTTCATAGGCCAGTGCACGTTGTTACGCCCCGCGTGCTGGGGTTAGCGGTCTTTTGGGCCAATGGATTCGCCCGTGGCCACGGGTTGGAATCCCTTTCCGTTAGGGTGCAACACTGGGTCGACTACCAGATACTACGGCCCGGTATTGCAATCTACCCTTTCATTCATTGGGTACCCCTTTCGGTTCATTCAGTCCATATGGCCGTTACGTATTTTCATACATTTGCCACGTGCCATTCATTCTTTCATTCATTTCATGTCAGCTCTAAAGAGCTGAGGCATACATTCATTCATTTGCACGGGCATGAGCCTTTTTATTTCATTTCATTTCTTTTCTTTACGTGCTTTCATGGAAAAACATCTTTTCGTGGGAAAACATCTTTTCATGATAAAACTTTCTTTTCGTTTAAAAGCAGAGCATCAGTTCTCAGGGACCCGTTTTAAAACACTTTCTTCGCGTCTCTTTTAAAGCATCGTTCGGAAGCTCGAGGCATCACCCTCGAAGCTTCCTTTCTTTTCTTTAAAAAATACGTACAATAGATACAACGTATATTCATCCATTCACATGCATACAATTAATACTTTTGGGTGCGTAAAAAGGGGCTTTCATAGAGGGGCCATACATACGTATACTTTCAATACTTAGCATGCTTTCTTTAAAACATCTTTCATGTCCTTTCTTAAAGCATCTTTCATGGAAAAACAGTTCATCTTTCTTTTTCATTCATACTTTAGAAAACTCTAGAAGAGCATGAACGTAACACTTACCTGGACTCCATGCTACTTTCATACTTATGCAGTCCATTCATACCATTCAGTCCATTCATGTGCGTGTCAGATGGCAACCTATATGCATACATAACCTTAACATTATTTTCTATCTAGTGCATAAATAGCTGACTAGAAATAGAGCTATACTTTACTTAAAACACTCTCCTGCTATCCCATGTCCTTTCACGTTCCTTATTATGATAAAACTCTTGGAGACTCATTATGGTCTCTACTTCCTTTAACCTTACGTTCTACCTCAAGTGCTTACTCGCTAAGGTGAACTCATGTTTCACCTTAGGATTAAGACAATAGGACCTTTGTCCCGTTCTTCTCATTAACTGCTTTCCGACGCATGACTTAACTGACTAAGTCACGCATCCCATTCTTAAACAGTACCTTCATCATTACCCTCATGCATCTTAGCTCACTCTACTTCTCATGATCGTCCATTCTCATTACACGACTCCAAGCCACTCTGAGGCTTGAGCACCGTGTAACCATACTTAGGACAGACTACCCATTACATATGGTTAATCCGTCCGGCACTTGCGTCTAACCAAATAACACGTACCTTACTCCTTTATCTCTTAAGACCATCATTTAATACATTGGTTACCGGGTCGTATGGCCAACGCCCTACTTCGATACCAACCTTCTCATAACCCGGCTAGCACGATCCTTCATGCTAGCCGTACCTCATGACAATTCATCCCAACACTTAGCACGATGGGACTCTGTCCATAATTACACCTTACGTCACGCCACATAGCTCGAGATTAAATCCCAAGCTATGCCGTGACCTTGTCACGTCATCTTTCATACATCCTAACCCATCACAGCATAGCTTCATGATTGACCACGTCATTTCATGAAGTTGCCCAATTATGTTTCCGTTGCACTGCTCTGATACTTCTTGGCCACTTAGCACATACTCATGGCCATAAGCCAACTATACGGCGACACTCATCGCCGTAGGCTACAGCCGTGTCATTACTACGGCACATACCTCAACACTTTACGTCATGCTATATAGCTCGAGACCATTCTCAAGCTACACCGTGACCTTGTCACGTCACTTCTGACATTCGGTTACGTCACCTTACAACTCATCACGAGTATGGTTCCTCACGTACTCTCGTCACAACGTGACACTTAGTCACGTTCCCTCTACATCGCTCTTACGCTACTCTTCACCAATCGTAAGCAGGACCTCTTAATCGACTATGTCACTTAGTGACTTTGCCCAGTCATGCTTTCGCTGCGCTACTCCGATACCTTCTAGCCATAAGCCAGTCACATGGCGACACTCGTCGCCTTGGACTACAGGCCGTATCTCACACTTCGGGACACTGTTCCACAGTTTCCGACACCATACATCAAGCCCTTTGTCCATCACTACGACATCACCTTTATCTTCACGACATGTCATACGGTGTATCGCTGCACCTCATAGAGTATACTCCTCATGTACTCCCTTCACAGGGCTACGTTACATCACCACTATGGCACTCACGCCATACGGTGCATCGCTCCATTACAATGGAGTATACTCCTCGTGTACTCCATCCACAACGTTCCACCACATCACTAATACAGCACACATGCCGTACTGTGCGTCGTTTCCCAACATGGAGTACTCATCACGTGTACTCCATTCACGATATCACACCCCGTCACCGCTATGGCACATGCCATACGGTGCATCGTTCCACCATATGGAGTACATTCCTCGCGTACTCCATTCACGGCACTACGCTACGTCACCGCTATGGCACACGCCATACGGTGCCTCGTCTCACTACACAGAGTACACTCCACGTGTACTCCTTACATGGCACTAGGCCACGCCACTACTACTGCACATACGCTACCACCACACTTCACAGCACAGTCCACAACATTACACAGCACGCTTCCCAACTACGTCCAACACTTCATCACCTCACGTCACATCGCCACTATACAGCGAATCCTAGAATACTAGCAGCACAGTCCACAACCTATACTAACAGTACTGTCCACAACCTAGTCAACTAGCTAGCATCTAACATTTAATATAAAAAGCGAGGGATAGAGATTTATACCATCGACGGGATAATCCGTACGTCGCTTGTTAGCCGTTACAACGATAAAGCCGGAGGAACGTACGGGGTGGCTACACCGCGTACAGTGGCTGTTTAAGCGTTTGGATAGCTAGGTGTGGTCTTGGAAGGGCCTAAGGTGGCCTTGGTGATGCTGGCAAAGGGCATATCACAGCGGATCTCGCCGTGTACAGTGGCAGTCAGTCACGCGCAGTGACTGTCCATCACGTGCAGTGACCAACCCACCACATAAAGTGGTGGTTTGGGCCTAAGGCTGGGCTAAGGGAACTGCCGGATGAGCCGTGGAGGCTTGGTGGTGGTCGGCACGGTGGCCTACGGTGGCTGGCCGTGCACTGTGAGGGAGGATAGGCCGTGGGAGAGTGGAAGAGAGTATGCATGCATGGGGGACAGATCGGGGCCGTGGGTGGTGCCATTGGGTTCGTGGTGGCCTGAGGATGTCGGCTGGGGTGGTCGTTCGCCGTGGGTGGCGGCGGACGGCGGCGGGGGAGCCTAAACCCGTGCGGTGTCCGTGGGAACACTGGGAGGTGGAGGAGAGGCCTATTGGCCATGGGTTTGCTGGAGGAGGAAGGGGGAGACCTCAGGAGTCTCGTGGTGGTGTCCGGTGGCCGAGCTGACCGCGCACGGCAGCGCTAGGAGGCTGCACAGTGAACCCGTGCGTGGGTGCACTTGTGCTCGTGCATGGGAGGCTACCGGCGTGGAGAGGGAGGCCGGGGTCACTGGAGGAGGCCGGTCGGTAGCTGGAGGAGCTACCCTGGAGGTGGTGGCGCAGGAGGACGGCGCACGGCGGTGCATGGGGCACTAAGCCCGTTCGGGCTGGGCATGGCCGAGGGAGAGGAGGGGAGAGCGTGAGGGAGCTGGGCCGGTGCTGGGGGACTCGCCGGAGGGAGGCGGTGCTGGTGGTGGTGGCCGTGAGGCTCACCGGAGCAAGGCGGCGCCGGGCTGGGCTGAGGCCGTTCAGGCGTGGGTCTCGCGTACGGGAGAGGCCGAGAGAGGAGAGAGAGAGGGGAGGGAAAAGTGAGGGAGAAAAGAGAGAGGGTTGGGGTTTTATCCTAAAACCCGACGTCTGGGGGTCTATAAAATGGTCTACGATGACCTTTAAACACTGATTTAAAACCATGTAAACGTTTATTTATTTAAAAGCATTAAGAGGAAATAAAGATAGAATATTATTTAAAATAATATTCTCTCATCATTTATAAAATGATGAAACCTTACTTAAAATATTTAAAAGAGTAAAAATATTAATTTAATTAAAGATTCCATCATTATTTAGATCACATAATATTTTAAATAACTGGAATCATTTATATAAAATGATTCCTACAATTATAATATTTTTGGAGCTCTTCAAAGATATTATAATTGAGTTATTTAAAATATTCTTTAGTTAAATAATAATAGGAATCTTCCATTTAAAATACACATTACTTTAAAACACAAGGATAACTTTAGAAATCACATAGTATCTTTAAAAACAAGCCATTAAGGTCTAGCACGCATAACGGGGCTCTTAGACACTAGAGGGGAGGAGCAGGCTGTCACATCAGACGTAATTGCTTACGTCAGAAGAAGGAAGGAGGAGCAGGTATACCGCATCTGACGTAATGGCTTACGTCAGAAGAAGGAAGGAAGAGCAAGTTGTTACATCTATCTTGGTGCAACATGTTTGAAAGGGCTACTGTTACTCATGGATTTTCTAGCTACTCGGATCATTTACCATTGTGGGTTGATATTTGGGGTGTTTAACCAAGGAGAAGAAGGCCTAAGCCATTTAGATTTGAGGCTATGTGGTTAGGGGAAGATCGGCGTAAACAGATTGTGACTAGCTCTTGGAACCTACTTGGTAATCAGTCGTGCTTAGAAGATGTTATGACAAGTTTATCTGGTTGTGCCACTAAATTACAGGTATAGAATAAATCCCAATTTGGTCGAGTAAATTCTAATCTGCAGAAAGCAAGACAGAAACTTAAACAGGTGCAGCAGAGAGACCCCCTTGATCTAAATTCTGAGGAAGTTAATGCAGCTTCTGATGAAGTTCATAAATGGTTGAGTAGGGAGGAAGTGATGTGGAAGCAGAGATCTCGAGCCCTGTGGTTAGCTGAAGGTGACCAAAACACAAGGTTCTTTCATGCTAAAGCTTCTCAAAGGCAGAAGAAGAATATGATCTTCAAACTCATGGATGAGGGGGGACATTGGCATGAAGAAGAGTGCTGTGATAATCTCATCATTAACCATTTTACTTCATTGTTTTCCTCTGCAAGTACTCATAATATGTCTTATGTGCTGGAAAACATAGACAGTAAAGTCACTGAGGATATGAATGCAGATCTTATTAAGCCATATTCTGTGGATGAAGTCACTAGAGCTCTAAAAGATATGCACCCCTCGAAGGCACCAGGTCCTGATGGCATGCCCCCTTTATTCTTTCAACAGTACTGGCCTCAAATTGGTAACTCTGTATCTGCTGCCATCCTCAATGCTTTAAACTCTGGTGATTTTTTCCAAGCAGTCAACCACACTTTTATTACCATGGTTCCTAAAAAGAAGAATCCGGTTAGAGTCAATGACTTTAGGCCCATCAGCCTTTGTAATGTAATATACAAGTTGATATCTAAAGTCATTGCTAATAAGATTAAAAATGTCTTACCTGCTGTTGTTTCAGAAACACAATCTGCCTTCTTACCTGGTAGATTGATTTCAGACAATGTCCTTGTTGCTTATGAGGTTCTCCACTTTTTAAAAAGGAAAAGAAGGGGTAAGAAGAGTTATATGTCATTAAAGTTAGACATGAACAAAGCTTATGATAGGGTGGAGTGGCCCTTTCTAGAAGCAGTTATGTTAAAGCTTGGCTTCCATGAGAAATTAATCAGGCTTGTTATGAAATGTGTTCAAAGTGCCTCATTTTCAATTCTTATTAATGGAGCCTCTTCTGGACATATTATTCCTTCTAGAGGATTGAGACAAGGAGATCCCATTTCTCCTTATCTATTCTTGTTGTGTACCGAAGGTTTAATTGGGTTTACTGAGGAGAGCAACAATTTCAAATTCCATCCTTGGTATCAAAGTCTATCGAGGGGCCCCAAGCTTGAATCATCTGCTATTTGCAGATGATAGTCTCATTTTTTGTACTGCAAATGTTGAGACTAGTGGCATATTACTGGAGCTACTGAAATGCTATAAGGATGCTTCAGGTCAATTGATTAATCAAGACAAGACTGCTATGGTGTTTAGTCAGAATACTGAGGCTACTAAAAGGAGAGTTATCATGGAATTATGGGGAAATTCAGAAATTCAGCACTATGATAAATACTTAGGTTTACCACCATTGATTGGTAAATCTAAGTTGTCTACATTTACTGAGATTAAACATAAAGTGTGGCTGAAATTACAAGGATGGAAAAGCAATATTTTTTCACAAGGGGGAAGGGAGGTGTTACTCAAAGCAGTGGCTTTATCTATCCCTTCTTATGCTATGTCATGTTTTAAACTTCCTCATAATTTGTGTGTGGATCTTGAAGGAATGATGGCCAGCTACTGGTGGGGACAGAAGAAGGAAGAAAAAAAGATACATTGGGTTAGCTGGCATAGTATGTGTAAGCCTAAAAATGTTGGAGGTTTAGGCTTCAAAGACTTGAAAACATTTAATATGGCTATGCTAGCCAAATAGAGTTGGAGGCTGCTGCAGTACACAAATGGTTTGTTCTATAAGATCTACAAGGCCAGGTATTTCCCTACCTCTAATCTATTTGAGGCTCATCTTGGTAATTCACCCTCTTTTGCATGGAGAGGGATATGGGAGGCTAAGAATCTGTTGATCAAAGGAGGGAGATGGAGTGTAGGTAATGGTAGCAGCATACAGATCCTCAAAGACTCTTGGGTTCCTAGTTTTCGAGAACTGAGTAATGAAGTTTTTGCTATTTGTAACCAACACATAAATACTCAGGTTGAATTGGATGATCAAGTTTCTTCTTTTCTTGATTGTAATACTAATTGGTGGGATATATCTAAGATCAAGACTCTCTTCAATCCAAAAATAGCTGAGGCAGTATTGAGGAGTCATCCAAGCTTTACAAATGAACCTGACAAGTGGATTTGGGAGCATGAAAGGAGTGGAGTTTTTTCTATTCGAAGTGCATACAGATTTTTCAAGGGGTTAGCTACCATTAATATAGGTGAGACATCAGCCGAGGCCTCAAGCAAGAGGTTTTGGAAAGCTATGTGGAAACTGAAGATTCCCCATAAAATCAGAATGTTTGCATGGAGGGCATGTAAAGAGATTATTCCCACAAAATCTAATTTGGTAAGGAAAAGGGTAATGGTGGATGACTCTTGCTGTTTTTGTGATAAATCAATGGAAGATGTTGCCCATGCCCTCATCTTTTGTCTAGATATTCATCAGTATTGGGTAAACAAATTTGTGGGGTTACAGAAAGTGGATTTATTCAGCTCATTTATGCTAGTTGCTATGGAGATCTTTCAAAGGAGTCTACTAATGGTTTAACAAATTTTCTTCTTATGGCATGGGGTTTATGGTATAGAAGGAACAAAATGATTCATGAGAATGTGGAGTTACCTCCTCAACAAGTTATAAGCTATGCTCTCTCCTTGAAAGGCTCTCTGTCTACAGGTTCTTAGTAGCAAGTTTTGGTCAAGCATGTGAATTACAGATGGATTCCTCCTTCACCAGGCTGGTTCAAATTGAATGTTGATGGGGCACTCTTCTTTGATTGCAATAAGACTGGTATTGGAGCAATTCTACACAGTGAATGTGGTGAGGTGATCATGGCACTTAGCAAGGTTGAAGAGGAATTCCTAGAACCAGAAAATGTGGAGGCTATGGCAGTTTTGAGAGGTCTTCAATTCTGTTATCAGACTGGCATTCATAATCTTATCATTGAGAGTGATTGTTTACACTTAGTAGAGGAGATAAACAGTGTTGAATCATCATGCTCTTCTAGGAGAACTGTGATCACTAAAATTAAAAGACTCATGCTCAGTTTTGTGCACTGTTTACTCTAACATGGTTACCGTATGGCTAATGCAGTAGCTCATCACCTAGCAAGGCATGCTTAGTTGATTCCTGATGTGGAATTATGGTGGCATGGAGCTCCTTATTTTATTGATAATATGTTTTTCATTGATGCTCTTTCTTGTAAGCACTCTTAAGGCCTTTTGTGCCTATTTGCAATGAAGTACTTTTTCTATAAAAAAAAAAAAAAAGATACAAAAACTATCTCATTTCATCTCTTTATTATAATTTTTTAAAATTTTTACATAAAAATATAATACACAATTCAATGTTTTCAAATTTTAAAATAATAATAATATAAAAAATAATATTCTAACAATATTTTATTCAACTCATCTAAAATCATCTTATCATATATCATCTCATCTCACTATCTAAACGAATCATTTATCAAAGTCTCTCAAAATATCAAAGTTGTCAAGAGAATGGATTATAAAGGTCAATATTAGAAGTCGAAGGCTAGACTTCTAAAGCTCAAAAGGTAACCTCACAATTAGAGGTGCTACCCGCACCTCCCAAGTGGGAGGATGACCATGTCCAGATTATCGGTGAGAGAGAGAGAGAGAGAGACAGAGAGAGAGAGAGAGAGAGTTGGGACTAGAGGAGAAGACGAGGGGGAGAGAGTCTGAGAGATCAAGCAGTGACGATGAGAGACCAGGGACAAAAGAGAGAGGAAAGAGGTGTGCAGCGTGGAGTTGTTAAAGCATAAATTAGTATCCAGGTTTTGTACATTTCTCATAAACACTTATGAAAGTCTCTCAAAATACTGAAGTTGTTAAGGGAATGGATTGCAAAGGTCAATATTTGAAGTTAAGGCTAAACTTCTAAAGGTCGGAAGGTGACCTCAATTAGGAGTGCTACCCACTCCTCATGGGCTGCCCCTTGGTGGGCGGGTGACCCTATTTGGATGCTAGGAGTGGATTAGCGGTGAGAGAGAGAGTTGGGGTTAGGGGAGATGACTAGGGGGAGAGAGTCCGAGAGATCGAGCGGTGACGATGAGAGATAGACGACAAAAGAGAAAGCAAAGAAGTGTGTGGTGCGGGAGGGGGAGTTTAGTTTAAAACCTACCCTAAGCAAAATGACATCGTTTTATTAAAAAATTTATCTTTTATAAATAAATGTAATATAATTATATATATATTGAGCCAGGCAGGCGGGTGAAACCTGGGTGATCCCAAGGCCCAGCCTAGCACCTACCCCCGACATTTGCCATGGACAGGCCGCCACCTGTTCACTCTCCATATACGGTCGGATGCCCCTGTCTACCCTCGGTGGGGGTAAGGTGGATGGGCCGAACGGATATGGGGCCCACCAAGCAGCCCTATTCACAATGTAAAGGGTGACAGAATAAGGTGAAAACACCATCTTGCCTAGTTACGATAGTGAGATGTGAGGAGTATCACTGCGAGGACTACAAAGTTAAAGCATTTATGACGATAGGAAGTTACGGAAGGTTTATTTAATATTACAATTGGTGCATTTATTTCAACAAGAAAAAAGAAAAAAAAGAGACGAAAAACATTTAATACAAAGAGATATGATACATATCCCATTTAATGAAACGAGATCAAGGGACTATCCCACATGGGCAAGGATCCCTACCATAGATGAAATCATTAAACAGGCATTGATTTTAGGCCACAAAGGCAATGCCCCGATAATGCTCTTTAAAGATAGCCAATCTTGCTCTTCTTTATCTAAGTTATTATTTAAATAAATTAACAAGCAATCGAGTCCCCACTATAGAGTAAAATCTTCTTGGACTTTTATCATCTCTTAAACTTATTGAGTTTTCTCTCTAGGCCCTAGCTTAAGGATCAAAGTCTTGTCAAGCTCGATACTCCCGGCAAGCCTTGTTTATTTTGCAAGATCACTCTAAGATAAAAGTGCAATGAAGTATTTGGTATTGGAATATAATCAATAGATTGGGCCACCTATAGGGTCAATAATCATAGATTTTCAAAGCAAAAAATCAGAATGCGAATGACCAGAATGAACACTATATATGACAACTAGGATAGTGCTACCAACATGCATAACAAAAATCCCATCTCGACCGGATCAACATCGTATCTAGGAAATAGAAAAACAACAAATTGTGGACATGGAACAATGGTTCATGCAGATGGCCTAGCCATGGAGATCTTTCAACAATAAAAGAAGCATTTGAGAGGTGATATGGAGGACTGAAGAGTGGGAGAGCGGAGTCACCTCCACATTCCAAGTAACGAGGAAGTCTTTGGTAATGAGGGAGCTTAAGGCTGCATTTGGATGTTGAGCTGAGTTGAATTATTTATGAATAGTAGTGAGTTAAGATGGTGGAATGAGTTTTGTGGGGTCCACTTAAGATGGGTTTAAATGTGTTTAGATGTTTAGATGAGTTTAGATCTATTTATGGGAAGTTGAAAAAGGTTATGGGTCCCACGTGTAAAGAAGTATTGAATTGAAAAAAGTTGTGGGTTCCACATGTAAAGAGGTTTTGAGTTGAGATGAGTTTAGTAATTTGAGAGTTGGGTGTTTGGATGTTAGACTTGGATTAAAATCAGACTGAACTGAGTTGAATGCAGATGAGTTTAACAACCAAACGGGGCTTAAGCGAGCAATTGCAAGCCTGGATGACCGAGTTGGTTGAGGTTGATGCTTGAAAGCTTTATAGACATAGAAATAAAGTATGAAGAATAGCAAGGAAAAATAGGATGACAGCTTCTTTCATGGACCACTTATTCTACGCCACCAATCTTCCATTTACATTAGAGGTAATGGTTGTACCACTCCCGAAAAAGTTCAAAAGTCTCCCAAATTGAGGCCTTTAATAGGTTGGAGGATCTAGTAGAACACTTGAAAATTTAGAAAGTCCACATGTCACAAATACCTAGACGAGATTGCCTGTCGTGCCCTCCCTCTCACACTAAAGGTGCTAGTGAGGAATTGATTTGAAATTTGCGACTAGGAATCATTGTATCAACGAACGTCGTAGATAGTACTCCACACAATTCATGGCCAATAGGCAAAGGAGAAGACAACCTCTTATTTATAGGTTGTGAAATAGCAAGAAGACGAGCTACTCAAGGAATATATTACAAGATTCAATAATGAGTGGCTGACCACTAATGGCTAAGATGAGAGGCTCACCTTGGAAACACTGCTAGGAGGCGTAAGGCTCTAAAGACTGTTCATGTTGGAGTTAGCACGGAGAATACTCTATACTCCACATGAACTCATGGATTGGGTCAATGAGTTTCTAAATGTTGAAGACATTGAGGGGCTTCACTATGGCATCCCCGACCACATCCTTTTTGTTCATGGAATGTAAAGGAACCATAGTGCTTGGGATGCGGGTCATTCAGCCACACCCCTTTGGTTCGTGGGAGTTTTGGGTGCTCATATGTCAAGAACTTGTCTATATCAAAATTGCCGTGAAATAAGTAAGGGATATCAGTAAGAGACCGGTACTATTAGTACTAGAAAGTTTTACAAATACTCTTCCATTAAAAGAAATATTCATTAGTTGCTTTTCCTTCACCCCTGATATACATACATACCAACATCAGTTCATCGCTCACATCAAAATATGTAATCCCATAAATTGTTTGTCGCCTAAGTAAAATAAACATTTTCAAGTTAAAAAGATAATAAACTATACGTGGACTAACCCCTGTGACTACTCCTTAGGTAGGATTGGTCTATCTTCTCTGGCTAACCTTCCTGAACTATATCTGGAATAAAGTCTATGGCTCCGACAGGCAAAACCGTAGTGGACTTGCACGGTGAGATTTCAATGAAACCTTAGTAAGTTGAAACCCAAACGACAACACGTGGAACACCTCTCCACCAAAATAACATGGGAAATCTCTCCACCCATTCGACAAGGGAAATCTCTATACCCAATAAAAAAACAGAACACCTCCACCAAAACGACATGAGGGGAATCACTTCGCCCACCCAGCAGGGGAAATTTCCACCTGGCCAACACGTGGACCCATTCACCAAAACATCACAAAGAACGCATAACCTGATCAGTACGGAGACCCTCTCAGCCCATGTTATCTTGTGGAAGTGTATGGAAATGTCCCACTCTAAACCATGAGTACAGAGCACAATGAAATGACATCTCCTTGAAAACCACATTCCTTGAAAGTCACATCATTAAAGTAATACTAATAACCTTATTGAAAAAAGTATGCACTTTCATGAGAGAAAGAGATGAGAAGTAGCATATGGAATCCTGAGCAAACCCATAGACATTTACCCCACATTACTAGCATAGTCATAGGAGTGAACCTACTTGGCTAGCAACTAAATGCTAATAGTTGTGCTAGAATTATCACCCTCTATGTGGATGAAAAATCCAAGCTCTTCGCCTGTTGGAGGTCTTCGAATACTAGAAGCAAAAAGAGAAATACTTTAAGATCTCAAAAGTGAGATGCTGATTGTCACCCAATATCTTTTATATGACAGAACTGTCAGTTACAGTCTTGACGGAACCTAGCCTCTAATTGACTGAAAGAGCGATCCTGAATCTCTGTCGTCCATGTGTCCTCTAAACTAAAGAATGATTGAGAATGAATGGACTGATGGGACAAGACGCGCACTTCCCTGCTGCTTGGCTTGGGACTAAGCCCACAGTCCTTCTCCGTATGAGTGTCACCCACGTGGCACCTTAAATTTGAGGTCAGATGACATGGCCTGTAGGTATGTATTTCCTCCTTCCCCATATGTCCTCCTGTTTCGACATTTTTTATGGCGCATGGGCCTTGGGTACATCATCTGCTACCCTTTGAGCTCCTTTGTGTTATCTTGGAGTGCTCTTAGCTTCGCATCGGACTTGTCTTTGCTCGTTGCTTGCCCTTTGTACGGTTAGCATGTCCTTTGCTTGCCTGGTGTAGGGTGAACCTTCTTGAGCCGCCTTGTTCTCCTCGTGCTACCCGTGTCTGCCAAGCTCTCTAGAACATACTGCTCGACTTATTTCAATCTTAACTGTACATTGCCTACTTGGCTGCCTCCTTTCTGCCAGTGCTTTGTCCACATGAGGGATTGCTTCCCTCCGTTTGGTATGGTCCACAAATCATCTCCACCTTAATAAGAAATTTTGTCTTCAAAATCTGGTGAGGACTATCCTTCGCTATTAAATTGAGAGGAATGTGCTTAAGGAAGGGCATTAGTGCTCCTTTTCCGTTCGATGTGGAAGGGTCACAAATTGATGGTGAGGGCACGCTTAATCTTTTGTCCACCCCTAGGCCCCATTCTTCAGTCATTCGATCAAGGGTTTCCTCCTCTTGTATTCTACGTCGGCTTCTCCTGCATCGTTCGCCTCTGCTGCATTCTTGTGTACTAGCTTCCCTGTTAGATTTGGTGACATCTGATCCCAATGAGAGCCCACCTTCTTCCTCTTCCTGGAACTCACGTTCTCAGACCGAACGCCTTGCTTCACGTGGTCTCACTGGTTGGGTGAATACAACGTCATTGTGGTAGTCTAAAATTTTGTTACAATGTTTGACAATCAGAGCCCTTATCCTCTGATACTCCTCCTCGGCTCGTCGCCGCTCTTCCAACAACCTTGCTACTTCACGCCTCTCTTCAATGAATTTTCTTATTACTTTTGGTGGCATGGTTATATTCCACATAGTCTTCTTATCTCTTACCATGATGATGCTTTTCGAAATCTCTGTATTGTGACTAGAATGAACAGTTTCAAGGGTTATTTATAGTCATATTCCTACCTCTTAAATGGCATACATTTCAATTTCTAAGTGTATTACATATAAGTTACTGCAGCTTGAATAAATAGGACAACTGTTCCTTTGTGACCCTTTTGCTTTCCCACGTAAACTCCGAATTTCTTGGGCTTCCCTATTATAATTTCCCTAAATGTATGACTTTGGATCGTAGCTTCCTCTCCTTCCAGGGCACGATTTTTATGGGTATTGCCTCATAAGTAAGATTCAGTAGCAACTGAATCTCACTTGGGCTAATTATCAAGGGTTGACTCCTGAGGCCTTTTCTCAAGGAGGAGACGTGAAACACGTCATGTACCCCTTCGTATTCACCTGGTAGTGAAACTCTATATGCTACAAGACCTACCTTTCCCATTACTTGGTAAGGTCCAACATATCTCAAGCTCAATTTTCCTTTCCTTCCAAATCTTTTTACACCCTTCATGGATGATACCTTAATATACACCCAATTGCCCACTTTCAAGGTCAAGTCTCATCCTCCTTGTAGCAGTATAACTTTTCTGTCGGCTTTATGTTGATGCCATCCTTTCACACATAAACTTGACTTGTTTCTTGGATTAGCTTTGGTCAAATGAGCTTACCCTCCCAAACTTTATCCCAACATACGGGCGACCTACACATTCTTCCGTATAGGGCTTCAAAAGACACCATTCCAATAGTCGATTGATAGCTGTTGTTGTAGGCGAACTCAGTAAGTGGAATATGATTTTCCCATAAGCCTTTAAATTCCAAAGTACACGCCTCAACATATCCTCCAGTGTTTGGATGGTTGGCTCCTACTAACTAGTCGTATGTGGGTGATATGCGTTACTGAACCCTAACTTCGTACCCATCACCGCTTACAAGCTTTTCTAGAAATGGAAAGTAAACCATGGGTCTTGATTTGACACTATAGTCCTAGGTATGTCTTGTAGCTTGACTATTTCGTTTAGCTACAATTAAGTTAGCTTGCCACAGGAATCCATGTTAGTAACTAGGAGAAAATGAGCACTATTGGTCAACCTATCCACGATCACCCATACTGCGTTCTTTCTGCTTGGGGTTCTTGGCAACCCGACTACAAAGTCCATGGAGATATCATTCCAATTCCACAAAGTCTGGTAGGACTATGATGTTTTGCCTTCTCTTGCCAGCACGTGAAACATTTTTTAATGAATAGGACAATGTCCTGCTTCATTCCTTCCCACCGAAAGTAATTCTTCAAGTCATTGTACATCTTTGCACTACCCTAGTGTATCAAATAAGGCGTTTAATAAGCCTCATCGAGTATTCTTTCCTTAATCTCCGAATTTTTTGGGACCATCCTTCAACCCTTATACAGTAGGGTGCTGTTCTTACTAAGACTAAAATTCATGGCTCCCTTTGCCTTTCTGAACCTTTATCAAATGTCCAATAACTTTGGATCTTCTCGTTGCTTCTCCTTTAGTCCATCATAGTCTGTCACCCTCAACTCTTGTACTAAGGCAAGGACTTCCTCTTGTCGTGACTTCTCCACCAGTAGTCTCCTCATCCCATTAAGAGGGCATCCACATTCGGAGATGTGGCATCCCCGGCCCCCACCTCAGTAAGGACCGCGGTGCCGGGATGTTGGCCACATGAGTTATACACCCCTTGCGCAATGTGATAAAAAGTGTGTGAGTGTACATGCAAAAAGGTGGTGTACAGCTAAAATTCGCAGCGAAAATAAAAGGAGAGTCAACAAATCTAAATAGTAGTACTATAATATATTTAAATTACATCACTACAAATTATCCATAAGTCACTTGTCTGAACCCATAAGCAACAGAACCTTACAGTCATCTAGTCTAATTACAAAGAGTAAAAAAACAACACTTAATTACAATGTGGGAATAACCTCATTCTTCACTCTTCTGGCAGAGCCAGACCTCCATACTCGTAACCACCTCCATATCCATTATCTACATTAAAATCTACGATTCTGAGGAGCAAGACCGTAGGTGAGTCTATCACAGTGAGATTTCACCAAATCTCAATAACTGGTCTAAGACAAATACTCAAGAATGCCTGGCAAGTGAAATGAAAATTATGCAAACAATTTATACAAGGAGAAAATGATAATTTGGAATTTCACATTTAACCAGAATTTAAACATAACCAAATGACAAACAATAACTACCGTTTGGATACAAGAAGAAAATAATAGTTTATGCAACACAATTTGTCAAGTTCAACATAAAAAAGTAAACCTCTTAGTTATCGCCCACAACCAGCTATCCAAACGTGTCTAGCCTCCACTAGTCAAGATGAAACCAAGCCAGTTACTAGACCGGAGATCTTTATAATCTAGAACAAGTTGCAACCTTAGATAGTCATTAAGAAGAAAGTTAATCAAATTGAATCATGATTACAATGTTAATGCATGTTAATTAATTTGTTTTAGCTATAACTATGTTTCAGCTACTTCAACATCAAAATTATTTTTTTTTGGTATCTTTTGCATTGCTTTCCCATTTAGTATTGCCATATTTCTTATGTAGTATTTTGACTTTGGGATGTTATGCGGTGACTCCTAGTGCTTGTACCTTGGGTTTTGCATGATGGTTCTGAGTAAGGAGTTATAAATTGGTGTTGTGATTGGGACTAACCTTGCTCAAAAATCCTGAGCAAAGACTTGTAGATCCCGAGCAAGGACTTGTAATCATCTTGTACAATCTCTATTGTTCGTTTAATTTAGTGTTCATTACTTAGGGCTAGACAAGAAGCTCAATCAAACTATCACTATAACACCTAGGCCCAGACCTTGGAGGAAAGCACAATTGCTGAAAATGACATTGTTTTGAGGTTATTATCCTCTTCTTCTTCACCCTCTTCTTTTTCCCCCTCTCTCCAACAATTTCTCCTCCTCTTTAGTGTTATTCTCTCCCTCGCCACCTTCTCCCTCATTCACCCTCCCTCTTATGCCACTCCATAACTTCTCTCTCAGTCACTTCCTCACGAATGGTCTCTAACAAATTGTTTTCCCTTCATTCTCCTTGTGTGCCGCAGTGTTGCCATCACCACTGTCACGTTGTTGTCAATTGCTTATCATGCTAGTAAGCCTTGTTGTCCCTGTTCGTCTCTCTCTCTCTCTCTCTCTCTCTCTCTCTCTCATTTGATTCTGAAATTTCAATTTTTTTTTATAATTCCCCTAGTGATTGTACCATAGCAAATCCCATGGGTTTCGTTCCCTCCTCTCCATTCAGTTTCTAACCTCATGTTCTGCCCCTTGTGACCAAACCGGCAAGCTCCTCACCTACTTCTCTCACTCTCTGCTTATATCTCTTCCTCTACCCTGAGAGTTACATATTTTTCGTTGAATACTCAGTACGCCAATGCTTGAGTTCGTGGCTTTCAATTGTTGATGTCTCTGTCCCTATTTCACACCATCAATGTCGGTGACTCTCGGTTGGTGGCATTAGTTTGTATCTCGCTTTTCTCTATTTGTCACACGTTGATCTCTAATTCTCGGATTTTCCCACTCACATATGGCCTCTCTCTCTCTCTCTCTCTCTCTCTCTCTATTTTAAGCCGAGGTCAATATAGACTACTGAAGCCAACTTGCACCTCTCACCACTAAGGTAATTCTTCTCCCACATTGTCCTATATCTTTATGCTTATTGCTGTGTAATACCCCACCATACGAATTGGGTCTGATATTTTCTCTAACATAGGGCATTTAAGTCACCCTAGACAACACCCTTTATCCTCGAGTTTGATAGGTCACCGCAACGCAATTTGGGTTAGTTATAACCTCGTAATCGCACTATTATTGTGTGGCTTGTTTGTTGGTGTCTATTGGAATGTTTTACACTCTTTGTTTGTGTGTTCGAAATTGTAGAGATTTTGAATGCATGGTGGGTTGGTGTGTGGAGTTTCTCTTGAATGTAACGTTGGATTTGTGGGCTGTTGATTGTTTGATTTGTTATTTTCTAGGTCGTTGGATTGCTTGATATGTCGCTTTCTTTGGCTATTTAGGATTGATGTGTGGTTGGTTGGGTTGATGTGTGATGTGTTGGGAGTTGTTGCTTTGTAGTGTTGTGGGCGAGGAAGAGTTAATAGTGGTTGCTTGGTCGTTGGGCATGTCGGGGATAATTGCATGATGTTTATTTGTTATGCAAGTTTAGTGTAACTTTTTGGGACACGTGGGCTGATTATTGGATGTTGGACATGTCGGAATAAGTTCATTTTGACTTAAAAGTATGGGTTGTGGCTTGACTTGTGTGTTGCAATTAGTTAAGTGTATTTGTGGAGGTTGTGCTTGTGCCATGAGTAGAAAATCGAGACATTATGATAAAATTATGTGTCCTGACATATAGTTTGGAATTATGGGATTTTGCTAGCAAGTAGGGGTATAACCGGTCCGGTTCGATCCGTTGGACATTTTTTAGTAACAAACCGGTATCAACTGATTTTAGAAATTTAAGAATTGATACCAGGCTGATTCACCACCGATATCAGAATTTTTGATTTTTTTGATCTTGGTCCGGTCCGGTCATTTTTTCTAATTTTACATATAAATATAATCATATTCAAACAAAACTTTAGCAAGTGACTAATCCATATCCCTAATTTTATGTTATATTAATGTTATGTTATAAAATTAAAATTTTTGTGTTATATTAAAATTCAAATGTTATATTAAAAATTATAAGATTAATATATGTTATATCATAATCAAATGTTATCTCAAGCTTTACAAGATCAATTTTATGTTATAAGATTAATAAACATGAATAATAAGATTTTAAAATTCCATGTCATATTAACTAAAAATTTAGCATATAATATATATATATATATATAATATAATATAAAAAACTAAAAATAATATATATATGTACTAGTCCGGTTCTAAAAAACAAATCCAGAACTGCACCGATTTTCAATAGGTTTTGCTAAATAGGAACTGGTACTCGACCAGACCCAACTTACCAGCTCAATTTGGTTTGGTTCTGTTCATCGCTTTCTTGGTTTTTTTTTTTGTAGCCCTACTAGTTAGATTGAATTTGCACTTGTGTAGATTATTAACATGTTAGCAAATATTTCTAGAAATCGAGTTCAAAGCTTAGGTAATTCTTTGCAAGAATTAGATAAGCGGTGCTCCTATGCTAGACTGTGTCTAAAAAACGGATTAAGATTTATTTTATGAAGAAATTTGCATATTTTTGTTATGAAACATTGAAAACAACATCGGTCATTTTGTTCAGCATTACTCATTGTATTCGAATAATAATAGAAAATATTTTTGTCACGACTGGTGGAGACATGAACATTTTTTGGAACTCTGTTTCTCAACTATTCAAAAAGAGTGAATAAGAAATCTGATTTTTTTTTTTTTTTATATATATGATAATATGAATATGATTTGTATCTGTTTAGTACTCTGTTATGATATGAATGGTTGGATCTGAAAACCTCTGGCATGACATTCTGTTTCTTCTTCTGTCCCGACCTTACCACGGGTGTAAAACTGTGGCCTTTGTTTGTGTAGGTACCAACATCTTAGTTTTTGGTGCACCCATATTGGAAACAAAGTGGTTTTCTACGTGTCTTTTTTGTATGCACACTCGAGATTCCGAGAATAATAAGGGAAATATTTCATATTCTATTTCTGCTTGGTTGGCTGCCGGGTTTTGTACAACCCTACCACGAGGGTTAAACATGGAATAAGTTCTGTTATGATGTTATTCAGTTATGTTTATGCCAAAAGATTTTGTATATTTTATTATTATAAATAAATATTTTTGAAGTTCGCTTTGATAATTTGTTGATCTATTTTGTTCTACATTATGTATTGACTCATGTTTATACTAGTTTCACTACTTATTGAGTTGTTGGTAACTCACCCAATTACCTTTAATATTTCGAATGATTTAGATAGTTTAGCTAGGGATCAAGAATATAGTCTTGATTGAGCGTAGTAGAATAAGTATCGAAGGTATATTACGTTGGAACCTTGCTAATTTATTCAGACCTTCTAGAGTCCTTTGGTATTTTGGAGCCTTGCTGATTTTATTAGACCTTATGAAATTCTTTATAATTTGTGATAACCCAGGCTTAGCCAAGTCTTCACCTGTCTTATGTCCCCCTATTGTGCCATGCATAAGGTTTAAAGTCCTTAAAGAACATTGGACTTTTATTAGTTAATTATTTACCTTAGTGTATTTGGTATTTAAGTCCTAAAAGAGGCCGAACAAGGCCCTTAGAATTTGGCCATCACTTCGAATTAGGGTTTGGAGCCCTAGTGGAACTTAGGGCGCACGCCGAATCCACTAACCTCTAGCCTTTTGACACACATGCACATTTCACCCAAGAGACACCATGAACCTAGACCTATTGTGGAGGAAAGGGGGTGAGAGACTCTAGGGTTTTGGTAACCCAAAAGCCCCGCACTCCTCCCATGAATTTTGGCAATTCCCAAAGCTTTGAGCAATGATTTGGAATAGGAAGAGACACTTAGGTGCCGGTTGGATATTATGTTGAGATAAGAAGAGTTGATATGAAAGTTAAAAGTTGAATAAAATACTATTAGAATATTATTTTTTAATATTATTATTATTTTGAAAATTAAAAAGGTTGAATTGTTTATTATTGTGTGGCAATTTGGAAAAGTTTTAATGATGAGATGGGATGAGATGAAACACTTTTACTATCCAAACAGAGCCTTAGAGCCACTACCAACTAGAGGCATGGAACCCCAAGAAGACCCTTAGGATTTCGACCATGAGGGTTACATGCCACCTATAACAAGCTCACCCACCATTTGACATTTGTCACACATGTAGAGGAATGAGAGGATTTCAAGAAGATTGCATAGGGAAGTGGTGTATAGCGGATGCCAAAGGACTTAGGCAGTTGTTTCCAAGAGGATCCTAGGGTTTGACCAAGGGGTGCTTCACGCCCATCTAAGAAAGGCTACCCAACCTTTTTGCTAAGTGTCATGCATGCACTTGGGATAGGGTTCTTCTAGGAGGAAGCAATGATTGGAAGATGAAAATGTGCCTATATTAAAGCAAAAATCCTAGTTCCTAAGCATCTCAGCCACTACACTGCCTCTCTCTCTCGCCACTTGTCACACACTTAGAGTTTCAAGGAGAGACAGATGGGGAAAAGGAGGAGACGCCTGGGGAAAACGCACGCACACAATCACCAAGGCTCTAGAAGGATCTTTGTGGGGAAAAGGGAAAGGAGTGGATGGCTAGGGTTAGCGCCCTTCACACCCCATTGCCACTTGGCAAGCATGCACACACCCCACTATCCAAGGGAGATCTAGGGTTCAGGAAAAGACATACAGGCCCAAGAGGTTCATTGAACCTAGTCCATATGTGAGACATGTCCAAGGGCTTCGAGGGAATTTTCGTGAGAGCCATGACACTTGTCCTATTTTAGAGAAACCATTGAAGTTCCCAATGTGTAGGAAATGATGGGGAAGGGGGAGAGACTTTTAGGCCAAAGCTAGGGGTGACACATGGCAATTGCAAAAGATCACCCTTTGAGCTTCTCTATGACATAGGGAGATTGAACTTGTAGAGCTATAAAAAGGGGAAGAGGCCAATGTCCATGGGTCCTTTCCTTTGGGTGCCATATCGATCTTTCTCTACACGTGCTTTCTCTCCACCCTTCCTCTCACACGACAAACCAAGGAGAGCTTTGATTATTCACTTTCTTGCATATTCTCTCCACTTTCCCTCCAAACAAGCACTTCTTCTCGCTCTCTCTTCTTAGTCACGAGCAAGAAAGAATGTGACAACCACAATTTCAAAGGACACGTCACACGATATCGTTCTAACTCTCACTTATCACATGTCACTGATGCACACACACAAGGGCGAAGGGGGTTTAGTAGGGTTTTGAATCCAAGAAAGACCACCATCATCCCACTCGGATGTTCAACGTTTCTTTTGAGAGAGTTCCTTGATAGGGAAAACTAGGATTTTCCCAATAAGTGGAGGCCGAAGCTAGATGAAGAGATTCTCACCTCGTTTCTAAGGAATCTCGGACACTATGTATGACAAGCACTATGCACACATGCACATGTCTAAGACCTTGCCAAGGTCAAAGGAAAAACATGGCCATTGTTAACTAAGGGTCTCTAGGCTGAATGCTTGCAGTGTCACCATGAACAAAAGAAGCCCTAGCACGACCACACACATGGATTTAGGTTAAGTTTTCTTGTTTCTAATTGAGCAAACATTTTTTATAGCTTGCTCGATTATATTGCTTTGATTTGAACTTTTGTAAGTGGACTCTCAACCTACTCTGGATAATATTTGTATATGCTGTGTAAATTTGCATTCATGTGTTATTTTATGATCTAGTTGAATGGATAAAATCTCTTATTTTGCCATACTATGTGTTTGGTTCTAAATAAATATATGTTTTCCATGTTGGTTAAATAAATTCTTTTATGATGTCATGCTTTGTATTCGAATCTATATGATTATGTTGCCATGTTATTTGATGATGTATATCAAACATATTAGAAGTTATAAGCTCGTGTCATTTTTGTAAAATCATGCTTACAAGTGCTTATGTGTTTCGGCCAAACATAGTGAATAATGTTTATGAAACTGTTTTACCATTTGACAAGTGTTGAGTGCTATTGTTCATACGTGTAAACCAAGTATTCGCATGTTCTAATATTTTTAAGTTGTAACCTGAGATGTTCAATGTGTGATTACATGATTGCATTATTCACGACATTCACATGTTCATATGGTCCATGAAAAGAAAAGTGTTACAAGTCTCATGTCACATGCATTTGAGTTGAAAATTGGTTTCAAAGAAAAGAGTTTATACATGTTTATCACGACTCCAAATACTATAACGGATGAACGTCTTGGTGGAACTCCTCTATAGGACGTTCCTCCGTCCACTCTAGAGTGATTAAAATGGAGTGGTTTCCCCCGGGTCGACAAAGCACCGTTGACGGACCTCGAATGAATTTTTGTGGAAAGGATACCGGAGTGGGATAACACCTAAAACTAGTGGATGCCTCATATGTGTCATACGCAGTGAAGGCGAAATATATGAACTATCACATAAGTTAAGGATTATGACATAGTCACCATAGTCAAGTGAGCCGCTGGATGATGCAGTAACTAGTGGGGAGCCATGAGGTGTCCAGCTATATGTTATAAGAAGTGAACAAGGCAATGAGTTTAAAAACATGTTACATGTTTATTGATCAATATGAAAAGATGGAAAATTTGTTTTATTTTAAAGGTCAAAGTTGTATAAGAAAAGTTTTACGTCAAGTACATGTCCATGCATTCGTTTTATAGTTTGTCTTTATATGCCTATGTTATCTATTGTATATTGTGTGTTTACTTAATGAGATTTCTTTAAATCTCGCCGTGGTAGTTTCTACTACCATTCATAACCCAAAATGGCAGAAGTTGTGGCATGCACACAAGATCTTAGAGAGCAATAAATGAGATTAATGAGCTCATAGAGAGATTTTAATGATGTATGAGGAGGAGATTTTTGTGGCTACTGGCTACTACAACCCAGGGCTCGATGTATGAGGAGGAGATTTTTGGAGTTGTCCCATGTCGGTTGTGGAAGAGGCTAGCGGTCAGTTTATAAGTACAAGAAAAAATCTCGCATTCTGAGCTAGCTTTTGAGGTTGAAAGAAATCCAAAACTACCCAACACATATACGTACACTTTACTGCCAAAAGTATTTCCCCAATCACTATGCTTTCACTATGCTTTTACTTTTCATTCACTTTTTCGTCATGCTGAATTGACATGAATTTTGGAAATTCAATCTTTTGCTTTTTCTACTTTTTGTCGAAATTTACCAAGCCTTAGGCGGCGGCACTGGATGTGAATCGAGTTCCATGGATAAGTTACATGCTTTAGAAGCCGCACATTCGGGTAACCCTAATTTCTAAACCCCAACACTAAAGACTTGCCTTACATATATATATAATAGTATCTACTATCTACAATATATTATTATCTAGTATAGATCAGTAGTAGCCCATCCATGCAGCAACCAATAAAGCAGAGGAGCGCATGGAGCCTCGCCCTCGCACCGCATATCCGGCAACTGATTGTGCTCAGTGCTCACCAACCGTTTGTCTTTTGCTTTCTTTTCATGTATATATGGTCCCACTAAAAGAAAAAGTTTTCTTGTTTGAAATCAGAAAACACGAAGAAAACAGTAAAAGATACACCAAGTACTGCCACTTTTTTTTGTTTCCGTCGCCCCCACTCTCCTCGGATCCTTTAAGCATCTCCACCTTTATATACAATATATATACATATATATAAGATGTTGGCCTGGAATATCCTTCAGTTAGCCAAGTTAGTTGGATATTTTACATACAGAAAATTCTATATACTATATTACCATTCTACTTTCCATTAAATAAGATGTGTCACATTTATCATTATTAAATAATCATTTATTGTATACTTTTTTTTATCATTTAATAGTGATAAATATGACACATACTACTTGGTATGATCAAAATAAGATGAGAGCATGATACATAACATTACTCTTCACATATATATTTAGAACCCTTTCGTAACATGATTTATTCCTGTTAATGTCTTTAATTTTGCTAATTGGCCTGTGAGTATTCCAATGTTGTATTCTGCGAAGATAAAGAAACCAACGCTTTGAATCCATTCGTAAGATTATAAGATTGTCTAATCTTCAAGTGTCGTTTGAAAGTGCATCATGCACTCGTATTCTTTCTTCCTTTCAACATGTAAAGTACGTACCCTAGATCTCTACCCTCTTTAACTGGTCCCATTTGGTTAAAGACATTTAAAATGCACTCATTGCGAATATCTTTTAGCAAGGTTTCAGTCATGGAGAAGAAGATGACTTCTTTTGAATATAATGTTGATTGAGAATATACGAAAGAGAATTGAAAAGATTGTAATCTTCTAAACATCATGTTAATCGCCTACTTACGAAAGGTATATCTCGTGTCATGATTGGCTCCTACCTAAGTTGGAAGACAAGTATCGAGCAATATATTGAAGGGTCGCACACCCTTCACGATGTAGTCCTTTTTAAGGAAAAAATAATTTGTACAAGTTCTAAATAGATAAACCCTATGCAAGCTCTTGTAAAAAAGTAGATTGTACTTTAAAAAAGTGTACAATAACTATTTTTTATTAGTGTGATACACTTTTTTACAAAATACTCATTACAAGAAAAATGGGTATCTGTGACCATTCTTTTGCAACGAAAAGATCTATTTGCGACAAAAGATATTCATTTTAGTTGAAAATAATCATTTCGTTAAAAATAACTGGTCGCAAATAAACAATTTTTTTATAGTAATTTTTATAATCCGACTTGTCTTTTTAGAGCTTGTATCTAGTGTTACTCTAAGTAGAAACAACTCTCATTTAAAAAATAAAATTATTTGTAAATTTGTTTATCTACCTACATATTAACATCAACCAACATGTGACTTTTTTTAATAATATAAGTGACATCATGATTATTAGATAAATATAATTTGGTTAACATTGGTTAGCTTCATGTACACAGCAAATTATTTTTGTTTTTATTCCATATTTTACTTTGAAAAATGCTTTGTACACGTGCGGTTTCACACGGATGAAAAAAAGAGAACAAATAGTAGTTACTGTTTAGGGACAGTTATAAACAGTAAGTTTATAACCGTTCATTCAGCATTTCAGCTAACTGTCGGAAAGCTCTTTGGGGAGTATTGGCATCGGACTCCGAGTCCGATTCGGTGATTTTATGTTTAAAATTATTGTATTAAATTTATTAAAGACTAAAATATGAAACTTTAAGTTACAATGTATTTTGATTTATTCTTAAATTTGAAGATTTATTATTCATATTTTATAATTATTATTTTATTTATTTAAATTATTATTTCTTAATTTTGATTAAGTATATATTTAAATTAGAAAATAATAATTTAAATATCAATTTAAATTATTAATTAATATATAATTATATTAATTATAAAATATAAAAAAAATAAATTAAAAATATTATTATAAAAATAATAATTATTATGACTAATAATCCAATGCCGATATACTTGGGACAAAGAGCTGCCACCACGCCTGAGACCGTCTACATCATAGGCATGTTGGGGCTCTTCCTCGCAGTCCATCTAGACCGAAGGGCATTGGACGTACTACTCCCGAGTTGGTTCTACGTTAACATCTATCAATCTAATCAATGAGGCTGCCTTGGAAATGATACCTATTAGAGAAAATAATATTTGAACTGCCCCTATTAAGGACAAAAAAAACTGTTTCCAAGAAGGTTTGAGTGCTTAGGATGTTACTTTTGGGTTTCCAAATGTAGTTGTCGTCTGGTCATGGATTGGTCATTGTGTTTTTGGGGGGAGGAGCCTTAGAGGCGCGCGTGCCCATAATTGTCTCCGTGGTCAGAGAGCCAAATTGACGAGGGTTTCCAAAAGGGAAGAGCGCGCGTGGATGAAGGGAAAAATGATTTGTAAAATGGAACTCAACTCATGCAACAATCTGAAATGATCAGCTTTTACTTTTTTCAAGGATTTACTTGATTGTTTAAACGACGTTAATTTCGGGTATGATGTTAGCGTAACATGCAGGCAGAGAATCATCATGGATTCTAAGGCCCACTACTTTGAACGGTAGGTCCAACCCCATTATCGACTCTTTTATCCAAGTGTAGGTCCAACCTATATACCTTTTACAACACCAATATAGTTAGGCCCCCAGGTTTGTGCGTCTTATTTCATTAGCCCAAACACCAACCTTCATGCTCCCTTTTTTTTTTCTTTTTTCTTTTTAATGAGAAATGATAATTATAATCATGAATATATAAATATTACATAATTATTTAAAAAAATAAATACATACGAGACTCGCATGAAAAGAAAATTAATTTTTTAATAGTTAAGTTCACTCTTTTTCAAAGTGACTGCACAGACCTTCATGTGTACTCTACGACTGTACGTAGCATTACTCTTTTTTAATTGAGTTTTAGATTTCAAAAGTATAAGATCTTACCATATGATGATATTGAATAAATCACTCCAATAACATCAAATACTCATTAAATATCATAGGACTCATAAACTATCCTTAATCTAAATTGACTTTAGAATATGATCAACAGAAATTTTAAGGATCAAAATGTACATGAAGGATGGTTCTATGCTTTGTTGTCTCAAAATCAGAGATTCAATATTAGTGGAAAACCATTTCTTTGGTGAATCTTTGCTTTGTCTTTTGTCAGCATATGTAAAATATCTAATAAAGGGGAACAATGTTATTTTCATGTCCATTAAATGAATTAGACTATTTTTACTGATTTTTTATTTTAATTAAAGGAGGTTATTGGGGCATAAAAGGGCCCCAGTCCAATGACAACGCCTTGCAAATTGCGAATGAGCTTCGATCCACCGTGATGGTCTTAAAGTTGTATTTGGATAGTGAGATCAATCTATTATTATTTATTATTTTATTATTATTTTTTATTGCTATTCTTTCGCTCTATTCAATATCTTATAATTATTTTTTTCACTATTATTTACAGATTATCTACAATCAACTCACTACCCAAACGTATCCTAAGACTCCAACCATTCACTCAACCTAAAGAGCCTCCAGTGTGGTGAAAGTCGACCATCGGACAGGTTTGAGGAGTGAGAAGAGAATTTTTTTTTTTTTGATGAATGTTTAAAATATTATTTTTTAATATTATTATTGTTTTGAGATTTAAAAAAGTTGAATTGTTTATTATACTTTGTATAAAAATTTTAAAAAAATTAATGATGAGATGAGAATTTTGTATCTTGTCTTTGTCTCAAACCTACTTATGTTAGCTATTCTGCAAAGTAGGATTATTTTTTAATTTTTTTTATGACATAATTATAATAGGTTTGAGATAAGTATAATAGGCTTAGGGCCAAATCAAATCGATCTAATTAGACATAATTATTAAACTATTCAATTTCGTGTCAAAATTAACCCACAATGAACTCTTATAATGAAGGGTAAGGTTTCGTGAGGAGAGGCTTAATTCACAAGCTATTTATGGGAATGCAATCATATATTTTAACATATTGAAAAGAGTATTTTGGTCAATTCACTCATTTATTTAGAGTCAAGTTTAGGTCAAGCAAATGCAATTTCTTTATTAAACGAGTTAAACAAGTCATGTTGAGTCATATCATCCATTTATTGGAATGGAATATGTCAAGGTTAATGAGTTTGATCCATTTGATTACATAAGTCGGGTTATAGTAAACCCCCATATATATTACAATGATCAAAAGAAAGTTCATAACCATATTGACGCTTGTAGTTCAAAAAGACCAGTCAAAGCCACAAATGAAGCCTATTGAGATAATTATAAATTGTAGAACTTTTTCATTCCAAATAATTTGTGATCTTATATATTGCAACATTTTCTTAAACTCAAGAGATCCTTGCCAAAGCATTCTATTATATATGGGAAAACCTTCAAATTGGATGCGGTATGTTGGTGAGTTTCACACCCCACAATAAGAGGGGCACACATCATAGTTCTATTATTCTTACAGTAGAACCAAATACAAGTTACATAACTTCCTTTCTTCCCCCCCCCCCCCCCCCCCCCCCCCCCCCCCCCCCCCCCC
>QEOT01005079.1:89671-139117 GCA_003123785.1 Pterocarya stenoptera | reverse complement strand
CCCCCCCCCCCCCCCTCCCTCCCCACCCCTCCTCTCTCTCTCTCTCTCTCTATGCTTTTTTTGTCCTCAAGCCCCTCATCGACAACTGACATGGTTTGTAGTGTTGGACATCCTGGCTAGCTGTTATTTGTATTCAAATAATTCTGATGCACACTTATTAGTTAAACTATGGGTTGATAATTTATCAAAACATCAGCTAACTGTAAGGATCAGAGAATTTTCATCCAAATACTAAGGATCAGAACTAACACTCTTTTATACCTCCAAACCTTGTAAAAAATAATACTTTTTTTTATAAGGACTATTACTAATGGTAGTAAGGGGTATTTGTTGTGGCTTGAGTCCATAAAATCAGGAAAGCCATGTGGCTGCAAACAGGTTGGTCCAACCATACATCTTCGTAGAAAATACATCTCATTTTCCATGATGGAGAAGGAATCCAACCAGTATCCTCCACAGACTAGTTTTGTTTTTTTTTTTCTGCGTCTGAACCTGCAAATTAAACTGACTTATTCTGACAAGTCATGTTTGTGATGGGTAATAATAGTTTTTTTGGCGAGTTATTTGCAGCGAGTGACCCGTGAGCTTTTCTGGTGGGAAATAACCCACAAAAAATGGTCATTTTGCCATGAACTAGCTCCACGAGGAAACACAATATCTGTTGTAGTGTCTTGAATGTCAAGCTGTAGCTCAACGTACGGCTCCACATACAAAGATGACAACATATTCGGTTCCTTGGACAAGCTCCTATCTTCTTCAACCTTGACATCCAAATCTTCAATTATCTCAACTTCCTTCGAATAAGAATTAAAATATTCTAAGATTTCAACATCATCCCTTGGAATACACATCATTGAAGTTCCTAATTAACCTGATAGCATAAAGCAACAGTCTTTGAAACACTACAAACTCTACGCAACTGCTAAATGATTTATAGCTTTGAATATCCCTAATTCTATATTATCAACCCATACGCAGAAGATTCAATGTACATAAAACATGCATTTAATGTATAGATAAGCGATAAAACATGGGCATACTTGTATAAACAAGGCAATCTTTTACAGTCTTCAATATCTCTAATATTGATGTTTGGATTTAACTTTATTTTTTTATTAAAAAAATGCATGAAACAAGAATAAAGATGAATCTATTTTCAGGGATCGTAACATAGATCTGTGCCTAATTTTTCTAAGTAAGATTAGTAAATTCCTACTTACTGATCTCATCTTTTACGAAATCAATCCCCTTTTCTTTTTTATTGTACAAGAATATGGAGCTCAGCTTGATTAGAAGCATGGGAAAACGTTCTTTTGTCGATGATATTATTACCAGTATTCAATATTGGGTCATTCATAGCATTACTATCTTCCATTTTCATTATGGGCTAGTTATTCATCAACATGGGTTTAGCTTACGATATAATTGGATTCAAAGCAATTCTTGGATTCAAAGTGAATTCTTTGGAACAACCCAAGTGAGCACCAAGGAAACCAAAAATGTTTGCCCCCGCGCAAGTACCATGGAGAGCAAAAATAGATTATATGCTTTCTTGTTTGGGCTGTTCCAATATAGACGAGAGACTTTAGAAATATGCAAACATTTCAATTAACTTCTTGTATTAACATTAGATATGAAGTCACATTTTTCGTAAATTTTAATTTACCCTTCTTGGCAATAGAATTAGTTTTCATTTTCATGAAAATGCGTATATTTATCTATCTTGAAAAAATAATAGAGCATAACAGGTGGTAATAATAATTGTTATCACTATCTTGTAGTTTTTAGCTTAGCTTTTGGTGTCTACTTGGATTATTTTTGTTATTGTAGGCTTATTTAGCCCCTTGAAAGATGATATAATAGCAGATGATTAATCCCATTGTGAGTTCTTGATGAATCTCCTATAATAATGGTTTTGATGGTCTTTAGAAAAATCTTAACCCCGTCTCTTGCTTACACTTTGTTTGGTTGCTAAATTGGTATAACAAAAACGATGGTGGTAAAATGAATGTTCATTGTGAGTTAACTTCCTATGTTCAATTTGGTTTTATTTTGCTCAACTATTTTAATTCTTTTTAGAAAAGAGAATATCAGTTTACCCATGATTTGGGCTTCTCAATTTGTTTGCAAGGAAAGGAGGATTAGGTACTAATGGACCTAAAGGACCAATGGTTGCGTTGTGCTCATTGTTTTTTTTCCGAGTTCAAAATTGTCATCTCGATTACAATATATAAAGGTTCTAACAATGACAAGGCTTGACCAGACATAACGAGAGGACAATACATAAAGCTAGAGGCCAAGAATATAGCCCATTCAAAATTGTTTTGTACACTAGCTATTTCTGATTTTGAGGTGATATCATGAGGATCTAAGGGTTATAAATCCTCTTGAAAATTGGTTTTGGGGTGATTTGAAGAAGGATACTTGGTTTGTTCCAAGTGAGCCGATTGATGGTTTAGTTGGCATTGATATGTCTTTGGTTCATGTGACAAGGGTTGAGTTAATCCTAACTTTCAAGAGTTGTTTAAGAGTGATGCAAAACAAGTGCAAAAGACAATAATTTTAGATTTTAAAAATTATGAAGAAAGAATTTCAAGAAACTATGCAAGAACATGATGTTTGAGTTACTATTCGTGGGTGAGATGAATAGTGATCTTAACTCAAGTTAAAAACTTAACCAAGATTGAATTTGGAACCCTAGGGGCATGTGGTTGAGTTGTGGAAGAAAGAAAACCATGGTATGGTGTATGTGGGTATCATTTGGAAGAATGAAACAAAATACAAAGCTTGGGCTTCTTGGGTTGGGCTTTTATTAGGCCATATGAACAAGTCTTGGTTGTGGGGCTAGGAGTGGGCTTATCCATGGGCCTTGTGTCCAGATTTATTGGGCCTATCCTTGGCCTCAATAGTCCACTAAGTTGGGTCCTAATCTTTGGGTCTTTTCTCAAATGGACCAATAGTCTTGACTCTCACTAAGTTGGGCCCAATAATCTTATGCTTATTAGGTTGGATCTAATATCAAATACCTAATAAATTAGACCCATAGCCTTTGTCCAACAAGTTGGGCTTGAGCCTTAGTGTTTCTTCTAAACCTCTATACTTAAAAACTTGGGCCCTTAATAAACCGTTCTCATGGGCCTTCCTAGATCCATTCAGTAATTAACTCAAATTACTTAACACATGAATATGTCATGTATCATTCTTCCATTGGTCTCTTAGTATTAATCTTCAAAATTTATAAATCTAGAATAATTCTACTAATCCAAAGGTGCGAGCTCTTATGCCAATCAAGCTCTAAAATTTGTAGGGTCGAGGCCTAAGGTATTTTTAAGTGGGGTGTTACATGTTGCATAACCCCATAGCCTACCCTTACTACTGTATAGATTTTAGTACTGCTATTTTATGATCCTACTAAACTTGACATAGTAGATAGTCAAATCGATCACTTATTATATATATAAGCTATTATAAATCATATTTGCGTCCTTTGCATTGTGCATGTATTTCATTAACATAAAGAAATCTTTTTTTTTTCTCTTACTTATTTTTACTGATCATATTTGACATGGGGAGCAGCTAGCACACGTGCTGTTCTCATTTGTTTTGATGATAAAGGAATTTATTTTTATTCTCTCTCTTTTACCTAACAACATATATCATGATGAACTACACAAATGTCCCATATTAATGCCTGAAAAAAATGACCATATTCCCAAAATTTCTCTCTGCAAAACAGCACAGTAAGTAGATCACATAGCATTTTACAAAGCCAAAACTGACAAAAGCCTTTCGGAGAATTCAAAACGGATTTTACAAATTCCGTCTTCTTGGTTTGCGAAATATTGTATAGTTGACAAATTGAAAACGAGTTCTAGCTAGGTGGCCAGGCCGGTTGCTATATATATATCTTGAGGAAAACCTATATTCCATTATTTTTCTTTCAAAAATAGGATAATTATTCTATATTTTATATTTTTAACAAGTGGAAGTTTGAACTTTGAAGATGTATTTTAAGAATGATGTGACAATCAATGATGTGATTATAAATAAATATTTTTTTTTTAACGAAAGTTTAATAATTTTCATTACCCATGTTGCGTTATGAATCTAGGCTCTAGCTAGCTAGCGTAGCACTACCTATCTGGCTCTTATTCTATATCTATTTGTTTGTGGACGATAGACACGTGTGGACATGGGCTGTTTTTTGTAGAACCTGTCTTTACTTTGAATTAATCTTTACATCATTTTATACATCATACATCATAATTTTTTTTTATTTTTTTTATTTGTTTCTCTTATTAAATGTGTATTATATGGATGATGAATAAAAAAATATAAATGTTTCAAGAAGAGTAAAATTAAAAAAAATTAAAAAAATAAAAAATACATTAATATGTAGTGTATATGATGATGCATAGCAATACTCTTTTAATTTTGTACGAAAATGTTAGCAGGTAGAGTACTGGCTCACTGGGGGTGGCTACTTTTAATTCATAATTAAAAGGTATTATTATTATTATTATTATTTTATTATTTTATTATTTTATTTGATGCCAGCTACCCTATTTGATCTGCCAGACTGCCACTTGCTCTTTCTCGGTGGAAAGGGGGCCAACTACCACTGGCGCGCCTGCCAGTACAATTTACAAGCCAGAAATCAGAGTTGACTATGTTTTTTGGACGTTGCTACGAAGTTTTTTACAGAAATCCTTTACCGAACGCTATAAATTTTTTTTTTTAATCTTTTCTTTCACTATTTTTTTAAACTATTTAAATATGTTTAAAAAAAATTATATATTTATTTAAAAACATTTACTTAATCATTAACTAAAAAAAAGAAATTAAAAAAAATTAAAAAATTTTCGATAAAGAATTTCGCTAGACGTGTTCCGTGTACAGTGTTTTTTTGGGAGCCTGGGGTTGATGCTAGACTCCCTGTCTCCGCCACTTTCTCCTACGCAGGTGGGTGGAAAACGTACGTTTCCTTGACTCTTAGGCCAGTTGGCCAACAATCCACGAAACGTGGCCAGGTTGTTTCTTCGGCATGCATACAGGCTGGCACAAGAAGCTCGTCCATCTATATAGATTAATTGTGTTTATTAATTTGTGTGAAAAATATTACCATATACTTGCTAAAGATATGCATCATAAATTTACATATATTTATAATTTTTATTTGTACTTTTACTAATTACAAGACACATTTTATCAGTTTTATTTTTAAATTTAAATTTTAAATTTTAAATTTCGTAATTTTTAACGATATGTGGAGAAATAGTTTTTTTTTTTTAATGTTTTTCTCAAATACAAATTGCATTTTTCAACTTTAAGAGGAGTAGGTCTCAAATTTAGTTATGCCTGGAAGTAGACGATCTGATCATGAGGAACGTATCCATGCAAATAACGTAAGTATATACGTGCAAGACACGTGTTTTTCATTGAACTATTCAAATTTCAATTGTAATTAAGAAAAAATCTAGATAATTTTTTACTATTTACATAATTTTTAGACATTATATTTTTTTTAAAAATTTTATTTTTTTTCTATTATCAAATATTTAATATATGAATAATGAATAAAAGAATTGAATTAATTTAAAAAAAATTAAAAAAAATATATATTGAAGAGGTTGTGTAATTGCTCTGAAATTAAAACCCAAATCACGTCTGATCGCAGGGGAACTGCGCGCATGCCATATTTTATTCCCATTTTCCCAGTATGTTCTTGTCAACGAAATCGATTATTCAAGTGGTGGTAGATAAAACGTCATGCATGCGCATGCATGAATTTATTGTCCGTGTACGTACCTAATTCATAGTTAGTCTGAAAGTCAGATTTGGAACCCCCATGCAGGAAAAGTCAATTTGTTTAACCTATAGGCCGAGAAGGTAATGACGTTCATGCTTGTGTACGTCCACATAATTAGAAACTTTACACATTAATTAATGTTATGATCGTGGGTATGAGTACTCCATCGATTTCATTTATTAAAAATCTAAGTAGAGTTATTTTTGTGTATTTTTTTTTATGTACTCAACTATATAATTAGTTACGTTATATTTTTTTAATATAAAATAAAGATTAGGTTCAGTCACATTAATAAAATGCGTAAATAATATATAAAAATAATTTAGGAGAATTGATTCTTTAGGTTCATAGCAATTTGCCTCAAATGTTAATCTAATATATTCCTACCATAACTATTATTCAGATCAAATGAATTAACTTCTATATATTCATCTTCCTATGAATTTTCTAACTTTAAGGCCATCAACCCAAGATATTAATAATTAAGGCGGTCCAACTTAGATAGTTTTATTTCACTACTACAGCTAATGTTAGGTTACACTAAACCATCAAAATATAAAACGTAACAAAGGCTTAGAATACATGAGTCAAATGGAAGGCTGCAATTCAATTAAAATAAAATAAAAACAACTTGGAAAAAAGAAAGTTTAGTCTAAAAGAGAAGAGTACTGGTCCTAATTAAGACCTGACCATGCATGCTGCATGCCTGCGCAGGCGTAGAGATTTGTTCTTGGAAAATGATACCATACCGCTCATATATTTTATTTTATTTATTTAATTTTTTTTTATTTAATGATTAAATAAGTAATTATTAGTGTATTAATTTTAAATTTTTTTTTAATAATGTTTGAAAGAAAGAGAAAAAAAAATATAATTTACACTAGGAACACATCTAGTAGTCAAATATGAGCGGCATAGTAGCACTACCATTTGCTCTTAGAATACGTTTCGATAACGAGATTAAATGAGAAATTTTCAAAACTTTTCAAAGATTTTTTTTTCTCCAAACATCACTTTAAACACTCTAACACTTTATAATATATTTAACTTTGGGATATGAACCATTGGTTTTTGAGCCGGACACTTCCTTTATGTTGATAATTATTTGATCTGGCCGGCCGGTTTGATCTTGCTGAAATTTGATTCAATATTTATTAGTTATTCGTTATAAGAAAATTGCTTATTTACGAACATTTAATTCCAGCAAAATGATTATTTATAACTAAAATTGATTATAAATAATTTTTTTGTTACAATAAATTGATCACAAAAATATATTTTTCTTGTAATATATATATGTAAGACCCTTAATTATTTTATAATAAGATAAAGAAACATGCGTTCTTCATCCAATAAATTTATTTACTCTTTGTTGAAACTAGACCCAAATTAACTATACTCTATCCTTTGCTTGATGAACCTCAATTTTCATTGAAATTGGCTTGGCCGTGGGTCTAATTGTTAATAAATCTATTGCGTCATCATGATGTATGTTACATAATATAATTAGTAAAGATATAAGACACGTGTTAGGGGAAAGACTGGTATTGGTGTTGTTCTGCGGGACTCTTCGTATAAGGTGCTCATGGCAGCAAGCAAGGCTGCAGCTGAAGTTGAAGGTGCAGAGGCTATTGAGCTCTTGGCCATTTTTCATGGGATGCAACTTTGTGCTCAATGGAAATTCTTTATAAGTTGGCTAGAAATACTTTTTTTATGGTTGAAAGTATTAATTTATGGTGAGTTTGTATTCCATACTATATTTCTCAAGTCATATAATTTTTTCGTTGATTAATGAAATTATCATTTCTATAAAAATAAAAAAATATAAGACACGTGTGACGCGCGTGGTGAAAATTCAACGATCGAGTCGAATTCGAGTCATTTTATTTTGCTTTGTTTAATTAATATTTACTACCGACTTTCACGTCTCTGTTCGGTGTATCCAGGAAGTTTCTCTCTCATGGGTGTTTAATCTAGATTCTTGCATTCATACATGGGATGTTTTGACCCAAGAAAAGTGTAGGAAATTTTCTTTTTCGTTGCCGAGTACCGTACAACCAATCTATATATATTAGAGACCCTGGTCCTTAATTTGCTACAGGATACACCAGCATTTTCTCCTAACCTGCACCAGTGTTTTTTCTCGAAACTCTTTTGCTCCAAGCTTTGCAAAGCATGAAGAATCCAAGCTGCAAATCGATCTTTATATCAAGCACTTTGATCTTTGTAGTTCTTTTCTCACATCTAACGTCGACCGCATCTCAGGAAGTCGGTAATGCATGCAGATGATATATATATGTTTCATTTGCTTTCCTTTTTATTTTCTCCTTATTTAAGTTTTCCTTCCGAGTTGTTCACTGTGCTATCTATAATCTGTGAATCATATGCTGCAGAGGATGAGAGAGAGTTTGATTATTTGGAAGGCAGCGAGATGGGGCCACGTCATTGGGGAGACATCCGGAAAGAATGGGCTGCATGTAAGAATGGAGATATGCAGTCTCCCATAGATTTGTCAAGTCAGAGAGTGAAATTGATTCCCAAGTTGGGGGAACTAAAAAGTTGCTACAAACTTTCTAATGCCACCATCAAGAATAGAGGGCATGATATTTCGGTAAGGAAGGAAAGCTGCCAAACTATATAAGTTTTGTTTATGGTTTTTCGATCAGTATCTATTCACTTCATGCATCTTTTCCGGTTTATATCCTTTGAACTTGAGTTAATTTTCGGGGTGATCTTGTTCTTCATTTTTGATTTTATTACATCTAATCATATTTGCTGATGTTTTATATTTCAAATGATTTTATATATTTATTATTTAAATTTCATTTCGACTTAAAATATTTTGATTACAAATGAAGAAAGTTTAAAATGATCAAGGAAGATAATTAATACTGATGTTCAGTACTGAGGTGGAGTACCATCTGCAAGCTAGGGTAAAAAAGCTTCCTTACTTCCCGGCCTCCGAAAATGGTGGTCCTATCATAGGGGAGATCATCAAGCTGGACGCCAATCCTAATGGGGTAGCTGAAGTACTGCTTACTATGCAAAACGTCAACGCCACTAGCTATCATATCAGATTTACTATTGTTTTTTCGATTCCTTTCCTGAGCAAATAGCATTTTGACAACCAAATTGAAGTACGTATAAATTGAAAGAAGGGAGAGATTAATGAGTCGAACATTTCTAGCAGCTAGCTTGGCTATAAAAGGACAATATCATATTGGGTGTGGACTTTTGTCACGTTGATCCAGAGCTTGTTGCAGATCGTATTGGGTTAAGAGTAATGCTATGATTTTGACATATTATATATTAAAACTGACTTTATAATAATGAAAGTTGCTAGCAATAATACAATATATAGGACATGCAATGAAGACAATTATTTGCTTGTTAATACATTAAATGTCAATGTCATGGATGCAGGTGCAATGGGTAGGTGATGCCGGCTCCATTCAGATCAACGGCACTGATTACTCTCTCCAACAAGGACATTGGCACTCACCTTCCGAGCATTCCATCAATGGCAGGAGGTCACTCTCTCTCTCTCTGATCTCTCTGTCTGTCTCTGTCTGTCTCTGTCTCTCTATGTCTCTGTCTGTCTCTGTCTCTCTATCTCTCTCTGTCTCTCACTCTCTCTCTCTCTGTCTGACTCTGTCTCGCTCTGTACATCCTTCTTCTACATCTGGAAGAAATATTAGGAACTTGCTGAACAAGTTCATGGACTTTTTTTTGTTTCTTTCTGTCTTCTTGTTAAATTAGGTATGACTTGGAGCTGCATATGGTTCACTTAAGCCAGGACCTCAACATGAAAAATAAGATTGTTGTTGTTGGACTTTTCTATAAGATTGGTCGACCAGATGCTTTCCTCTCAAAGGTGCAAATACTCTCCCAGGATTCCTAATTACGTTTGCCATTTTTTCCTCTGGTTAAATGATATGTAGCACAAACCCTTAAAAGGTCAACAAGAAAGGAAAAGAAAATCATTTTTTCATTGTTATGATCAAATTAAGAAATTAATTGGAAGCAATGAGACAGGAAAATCTTCCAAGAAATTGGCCAATTTCAGTGAAAAACGACAACGACACAAGTCTTGAAACACTATCCCCAGTCAAAAGATCATATTGTTTTTGCCCTAGCTGTGTTTCAAATTGTCGTTTAACATTTTATTAATTTGGATTTCAGTTGATGAGACACATAATATCTATGGGCTCCGATGAAAAGGCAGAAAGAAATATGGGGGTGATTGATCCTACAGAAATAAAAATGAGAGGAAAGAGGCACTACAGATACATGGGCTCTCTCACTGTTCCTCCATGCACTGAAGGTGTTACTTGGATAATCAATAAGAAGGTAAAGCCCCTGTTAAACCTAGTCATCTCCTTAATTTGTAAATTCTTCATGAGTTTTTTGTTAGGCTAGAATGAGACATTTGATAATATTTGATTATATTTAAAATGCACCCTCAGGTAAGGACTGTGTCAAGAAAGCAAGTAAAGTTACTCAGAGAGGTGGTCCATGATGTAAGTAACAAAACTGTTTTCATCTAGCTATTTATATATAATCATTTGTGTTATGTATTAGATCCTTGTCCCATTCTCATCCCATTGTGTTCATATAATATTCACCCTCAACAGATCCAATTTTTTATTAAAAAAATATATATATAATAACAAAGAGATGTGTTTTATACTACACTCGTTCTATTTTCATCACATTGTGATGGCGTGACATTACGCATTAAAAATTATATCAATTCTTATTATTATTTTTTTAAAATTAAGGATTGATAGATAATATCACATGATCATCACAAGATGACAGGAGCTAGTAGAATTTCAATGTGTATACATTACACAAAAGTGAGATGGAGGTGTAATATATATATATATATCCTTTTATTTTACAATCTCAAGGCAAAAAGCACAATGAAATTAAAGAGTTGATGAGTCATTAGTTTAATTCGTTAGCTACATGACCAAAAAACATAGCTTCTAACATTCTAAATTTTATGATTTACTTAATTGCAGTATGCTGAGATGAATGCAAGACCAGTTCAACCACTCAACCGTCGTGAGGTCCACTTATATGGTCAAAATTGAAGAAGAACAAAAAACTAAGTACTACAAGATCACTGAGTACTCGGAAGACTATTCTAATTTTTGCCCAATATTGTATAATAGTTCTAGAAAAAGTTTTTTGAGCACTACAATGTTGAAGCTAGTTAAGTGTAGTACAATGCATGATCTATATGGCATTTTATAAATAAAAATACCATCAGCTTCCTTACCAAGCCATTAATAATAATGAATATTATGTTAATTTGATAGAAAATAACTGGATTTTATACGTATTAATCACACTTTGATGCTAATATTTAATCAAAATGTGTCGTGCCACAAGTTGATTTGTTGGGAAACAGAAGATTGAATTTGAATTCATCGCATTAACTTTTCCAACGATCATAGGTCTTACCATTAGGTTGAAATGCTTGTCCAACTTTAGATATTTTTGTTCAAAAACTCTATGTGCAGTCACTTTTGCGTATTCTTTGCGTACTCCACTACTGTGAATTTTCTAACTTTAAGGCCATCAACACAAGATATTAATAATTAAGGCGCTCCAACTTAGATAGTTTTATTTCACTACTATAGCTAATGTTAGGTGACACTAACCATCAAAATATAAAACGTAACAAAGGCTTAGAATACAGTCAAATGGAAGGTACTGCAATTCAATTAAAAAAAAACAACTTGGGAAAAAGAAAGTTTAGTCTATAAGAGACAGAGTACCGGTCCTAATTAAGACCCACCATCCATGCTGCATGCTTGTGCAGGCGTAGAGATTTGTTCTTATACTATACCGCTCATATATTTTACTTTAGTAAGAAAAAAAAAATACAATTTCTAAAAGTTTATTAAGTTTTTAAAAGTTTTTTATGGTGCCACTTTCAGAATCTCTGGCTCATTGTATGTGACCTCTAATTTGTTATTTCAACAAATTTGTACAATTGAGAATACTTTGAACAACATGGGTGAGAGTGATGATGGTATGTTGATGAGAACGGCATCTACTAAGAAACTTAAGTTTGATAAATATTGGGGGAACACTGGTAGGATGAACATGATTGTTTATGTAGCTTTTGTCTTTAACCCTCGATATAAGATTAAAGCCTTGTCATATTGGTCAAAAATGTACAAAAGGGATAAATACGGAGATAGAATTGAGGCCAACGTAAGATTGCTCATGAATCGTTTGATTGAGCAATACCACAAGTTTCATGGGCTAGGTAGTGGAAGATCAAATAATACCACAACTATTATTGGTGATAACCTGAACTGTGACGATTTTGATACAGCTCTAGATCAATATTTTGAGAAGCAAAACAGTTCGGTACTTAGCTCGGACATGGATAGATATTTGTCGGATGTGATTGAACCAAAAGTTCCTGAGTTTGATATTTTGGATTGGTGGAAGAAGAACTCATTTAGATATCCCATCCTTGCGGAGATCGCACGTGATGTATTGGTCATCCCTATTTCAAAAAAGGGCTCGTCCTGAAGGTTTCTCCTTTTCGTCTCCTCTGCGGAAGAAAGCCGCGGCAGCTTCTGAGGGCGTCCAAACGCAATCGCCCATTCAACAGCAGGTGGAAACTGCTGTGCGTTCTGGAGGCGCCCAGGTGCAAAGATCTTCCCCGCCTATTCAATAGCAGGCGGAAACTGCTGAGTGTTCTGGAGGTGTCCAAGCTAAAGGACCCTCCCCACCAAGTTTTGCCGCCACTGTACCACCCCGCGACTCATCTACGAAGCCGCAGTCTCTCAGCCTGCTAGATGCCGAGAGCCTGGCTAGCATGGCCCTTTTTTATCTGGCCGATGCTTTCAAGGTTAACTCCCCTTCTCCGGCACACCCACTATCGATCTCTCCCATTTCTGGGTTTCCTGTGGTGGAAAGTCAGGTGAGGGGAGGCGAGTTGGATTCCGAAGTAGCAGCTGCCCTAAACCTTGAGGGTATTATAGGCCCAGCATCGGCGAGGGCTTGGTTACCCTAAGGCCAAAAGGGGTCGATTCTGCGGAGCTCCCACATTCTTGCCGTGAGGCTACTTGTGCTGAGGCAAGAGTTGCTCAAGTGACTCCTGAGACCCCTCCCGTCACTGTTTCTGGGGAATGTACCCTTGCACCAGCAGGGAGTGGCAAGGGGCCCTCTATCCCTTCTCATTGCTTCCCTTCCCTGGGAGAAGGGATTGACTCCGTCCTAAGAACGGATGGAGATGATTGTTTGCCGGAAGCTGTTCGCCTGGTTGATGATGCTTCACCTCGCCCCCAACCTCCTGTCCCCATTATTCGACTCGATAGTCAGTCCAGGGAGGGGGCAGATCTAGGCCTTGCCTTGGTCCCCTTGGTGGAATTTGATCGTACAGCCAGTGGTGAGGCCTCTTCTTCTTCGGCCAACACCTAAACTGAAGCTGTTACTCAGATGACCAATCATTTAAAAGATTGGTTTTCCAAGGTAGTGTTTAGCATGTTTTCCTCCTCTTTTTTTCTTTCTTTTTTCTTTTTTTGAATAGTTTTGGACCTATGTGTCCTCCTTAATGATATAAACCTGCAGGAAGGGAATCCCTTGAACCCAAAATCAAATTTAAAACTTACCCAAGAAAGCCAAATCAAGTCAATGGATGGAGAATCAAGACCCGATGAGAACTCGTTTTAAGAACCTAGATTATATTAAAATCTAGACCCATTGAAGAACTCGTCTCAAGAACCCAGATTACAAGGTGGAACGCCATAAAGGTTGTGATATACCTTTGATAAGTTCAAAAGTTCAATTAAGAACAAGAGGAGTAAAACTCAACTCACAATGAATAAATTCATCAAATTTTATAAACTGATTAAAATGAGGCTACAAAGAGTATTTAAAGTAAAACCTAATTGAAACTCTAACCCAAAATAAACCCATTTCTTTTAAAAATAGCCCTGGATGAATAGTGCCGCATGAACAGTACCGCGGCTACAGTATTTGTTACAGTACCTCTATTCAAAACCCTAGTTCCTAAAAATGTTACTTTCCAAATAAGCCCTTGGCCAAAATACAAGGCCTTCCTAAAACCCTAGTTTAAAGAAATTAGACATATGTGGGCCAAGCATCCTCAAGTCCACTTATTCTAAACTAATAAAATAAATACTTTAACAAATTGAAAGCCATCAATAACATTTAGCCCAAACAATACTCTAAGTCATATCTTCCATAGCTTGTATCAAGTAGATCAAAACTGGTTCTCCTTCTTTTAAGACCATATTGAGTGTTGGGCTCTTGCTAGCTTCATCCCAAGTGGATTGCACAAATCCTTGCATTGCTTCCTTGATCTTCTTGGCTCTTGATCTTGTAATTGGCCCATCTGAAACTTGCAAATGATCTTTAAAACTAAGCCCAGCCTGGTTCCCATCATTCCCCCTCTCCTAAAAAAGATTCGACCTCGAATCTCCACCTGGATCAAAGGAAAAAAGGTTAGTAACATTGAAAATAGCAGAAACATAATACTTATCTGGAAGATTCACTTTATATGGATTTTCATTAATTTTTTCAAGAAATTGGAAAAGTCCATCCAAGTTACTCCTATCATCAACAAGCAAAAGTATCAAAGCTAAATGAATAAATGGATTAAAACTATAAATAACTTCAAAAGAAGAATAAGAAATAGTAGTATGCATGGTCCTATTATATGCAAACTCTAATAAGGGCAAATGATACTCCCACAAACGTTCATGCAACAAGTCAATGAATGGCAAATGATACTCCCACAAACGTTCATGAAACACATCTAAGGTTTTCCTTGCATCAAAGTGACCACTCCCATTATATGCAAACTCAATGAATGACAAGCAATACGCCCACAAACGTTCATGCAATACGTTAACGAATGGCAAATGACACTCCCACAAACGTTCATGAAACACATCTAAAGTTTTCCTTACCCCAAAATGACCACTCTAATTATATGCAAACTCAATGAATGGCAAGCAATACTCCCACAAACGTTCATGCAACATGTCAATGAATGGTAAATGATACTCCCACAAACGTTCATGCGACGCATCTAAAATCTTCCTTGCACCAAAATGACCACTCCAAATATATGCAAACTCAATGAATGGCAAGCAATACTCCCACCCATGGTCACACAACACTTTTAAAATCTATTTAACACCATAATGACCCAACAAACCACATCCATGTACTAGCATCTCACACATAAGATTAGTAGGCTCACAAAGTTTATTCTTTCTAAACAAATACCAATCTAGTCTATAGCACTTACCAAACGATGCCTTGTCACTTGCTCCATACACACTAGCAAAGTCATCATCATTAGAATGCAATTCCTTATCATATTCAAATCTCAGTAACTTTGCATCTAAAATGAAGACAAGGACATACCTTCTTGCTAAAGTATCAACTACAGAATTTTCCTTACCTTGTGTGTATTTGATTACATGGGAAAAAGTCTCATTGCAGTCCCCCCACTTAGCATGCATTCTAGTCAACAACTTACTTTGTCCATTCAAGTGTGTCAAGGACTCATGTTCTTCAAAGAAAGGTCGGGTTGGAATTGTCGCACCTAGTACAAAATCAATGTAATGCTCCATCTCCCTAATAGGTGGCAATCCACTAAACACACCGTTAGGAAACACGACCTCATATCCCTGCAACAAAGAGACAATAACACTAGGCAAACATATGTCAAGTTTGTTACTATTAAAACTCGCTTTAGCATAAAAACTCTCTTTTTTCTCACTTTCTTCACTCTCCCTTTTCTTTCCACTCTCATTTTCTTTTTTACTCTTTTTCTTCTTTTCACTCTCTTTTTTTCTGTCACTCTCTTTTTCTTCATCTTTTTTTGAACTCTCAACCTCACAATTATTTTTCAACTCATTTTCTTTTTTTCTTGAGGTCTCAGTCTCACCCTCACCTTTTTTCTCTCTCATTTTTCTCTCTCTCTTTTTCGATCTCACTACTTCTTTTTTTCTCAATCTCACATTCACTCTTGCTTTGTAGCTCAATGTCACTTTCACTCATGCTTTTTTGATCACTCTCACTTTTCAATTTCAGTTGCTCCCCATGCATCTGTGTTGGAGTTAAAGGAGCAAGTTTGATTATTTTTCCATCATTTTCAAAACTGTACATGTTCCTTAACCCATCGTGGATCACCTTCCTATCATACTGCCATGGCTTCCCTAGCAAAATATGCCCAGCATGCATAGGCACTACATTACAAAGCACCATATCTTGGTATTTCCCAATGGAAAAAGAAACTAGCACTTGCTTATTTACCCTAACCTCCCTACAATCACTCCACTACTGTAACTTGTATGGTCTAGGGTGTTTCAAGATAGGTAAACTCAATTTCTCAACTAAAGTAGTGCTAGCCAAATTAATACAACTCTTCACATCAATGATCATATTACATACCTTGTTATTGAAGTGGCATCTAGTATGAAAAATGTTCTCTCTCCGCTGCTCTGTATCATCCATCCTAATTTGTGCATTGAGAGCACGTCTAGGAACAAGAGACTCCCTATACTCTTCATTCTTATACCCAATCTCAATACTAGAGCACGTCGCCTCCTATCTCTCCCACCTTGCAAATTTCTGATCAGGACTTCTCGTTGATCCATCCTATCTCTCACTTCTCCCAATACCAAGTTTAACCGCTCAAACTGTTGTTGCATGGCTTGCAACACAAAGGATGAGTTATCTATCATCTCCTTTGGTGATTAGTCACTCCTATGAGACATCATAATGTGCTGCATAAAAGGAATGTTAGTGGAAAACCTCACATATTCCCTTACGTGTTTACTCTCGAATAATGGCACTCTACTCGTGTTTTACTCTTAATTAGCTTTTTCCCGATAATAGTCTCACACTCTCTTATCTTTTACCTCAATAGTTTTCTCGCTCAAGTTCTTTTAAAACTAGTTGAACTAAATCAAGACAATACAACCTTGTATTATTCCAACCAGTAATATAGATGCAAGAAACTTAAACAAGAAACAAGGAATGAATAAAATGACATGAGATTCAAGGAATTTTTTTTTTTTTGATAAAACAGAAACTTCATTGATTTTAACGAAACAAGGATGAAAACCAGATTACATAATTGGACCATTGACCAGTTCCAACACGCCCTCAGCTAGCTCGAGGGATTCCTTTGCTAGACAATGAGCAACCTGATTGCCACTCCTTCTAACAAAAGTCACCCGCCAATCCTTAAAGTTCAACAACAGAGATCTAATATCATTTAAGACCAAACCCACACTATCCCATCTATCGGTAGACTGCTGGAGGCTTTGAGTAACAGTCTGGGAATCACCTTCCAGAATAATAGATTGCAGCCCCATATCTTTTGCCATACCAACTGCATAAAGACCACCAAGAGCTTCAGCTAATAGAGGGTCCACTACTCCAGATTTTGACAGCTTTTTTGTAGCCAAAATAGAGCCTTCATGATCATGAGCAGTCAGGCCAATCCCCAGTTTGTTTTTGGTAACACTCAAGGCTGCATCCCAGTTAATCTTGATAAAGTTCACTGGAGGAGAAACCCAATCAGATAGGTGGACTTGTGATGGCTGAACCATCTTTTTTGAATCAAACTGTGCTGCCTTAAAATCTGCCAGAGACATTGCTGCCTTTCTTGCAACTTGTGTGGGGTGCATAAAGGAATCCTCAAAAACCAGCTTGTTTCTTCTCATCCAAATGCCTCTAGCTGTCAAGGAAAATAACTCCATCAAGGCTTGATCAGAAACAAAGGTGAGCTGTTCCACCAGTTCTTTGAAGCCACCTACAGAGTTAGCTCCTTTCTGGAAAATTTTTGGCCTTTGGCTCCAAACATCCATGAAGAGCAGCTCCATAGGGCATGAGTGGTAGATTTAGTTTCTCTATAGCATATGGGGCATAGGGGGGAGTCAACGATTCTTCTCTTGTATAGGTTCAGTCGAGTAGGGAGAGACTCAAGGCAAGCTCTCCACATGAAGACTTTTGTAACATTTGGAATCTGAAACTTCCAAAACCATGTCCAATCCTTGACCTTCTTTGAGTGATTTGAAGATTGGCCCTTATGCATTTCCCACAGCTCCTTCTGCTTATGATACGTGCTCTTAACTGTCAATTGACCATCCTTTGTCCCTAACCATATGAGTCTATCCCTAGCCCCAGTAACACGAATGGGAATCTTATGAACAACTTCAGCAACTTCATTTCCAAGAACAGAGGCAACTAGGCCTCGGTTCCATTGTTTAGTCTCTTCAATAATCAGTTCAGAGACCCGAGCCTCTGCTGACAACACCTGGACAGGAGTTTGGACCATATAGCTTGAGGGACGAGGCAGCCACCTGCAGCTCCAAATCCTGGTATCCTGACCATCACCTATCCTCCAAAGTGAGCCCTTTTCAATTAGATCTCTCGCAGCACACAGACTTCTCCAAATAAAGGAAGGCCTAGCTCCCACTTTGGCTTTAAGGAAATCAAGTTTGGAAAAGTACTTTCCTTTGAGAACCTTGGCAGCTAGTGAGTCAGGAAATGGAATAAGTCTCCAACCTTGCTTTGCCAAAAGAGCCAAATTGAAACTCTCAAAGTCTCTAAATCCCAGACCACCAGCCCCTTTTGCCTTCCCCATCTGTCCCCAAGAAACCCAATGCACTTTCTTCTCATTAGCCATATGACCCCACCAAAATTGCTGCATTACTCTATTGATTTCCTGAAGCAAAGATTTGGGTAGTTTGAAGACCCCCATGCAGTAAGCAGGTAAGGCTTGGATGACAGCTTTCAGTAAGGTTTCCTTCCCTACGTGTGATAGGAACTTAGTTTTCCAATTGCTGATTTTACTCCGTATCCTGTCCAAGACTCCTTTAAACGCAGCATGCCTTGATCTACCTATGAGAGCAGGTAAACCAAGATAGGTTTCAAAGCTGGATGTTGATCGAGTTCCAGCTATACTAAGAATATAGTCTCTGGTGGCTTTCCTTGTGTTGGCACTAAAGAAGATTGAAGTCTTGGACTTATTGAGCTGCTGACCCGATGCACTTTCATAGATGTGTAGCAACCTGTTAAGAGCAATCCACTCCATAGCATTAGCTCTACAAAAGAGCAAACTATCATCAGCAAAGAAAAGGTGGTTAATGCTAAGTTTGCCTCTGCATATAGGAAAACCATGAGTATCTTTGACAGCTTCAGCATGATTCAATAGGCTACTAAGTGCCTCGGAAATAATTATAAACAGATAGGGGGAGAGAGGATCCCCCTGTCTAATTCCTCTAGTTGGAACAAAACTTGCTTGAGGAGCCCCATTTATAAGGATTGAATAAGATACCGAAGATAAGCACTTCATAACCAGGGAGATCCATCTCAGGTTGAACCCCATCCTCACCATAGCCTTCTCCAAAAACACCCATTCCACCCTATCATAAGCCTTACTCATATCCAACTTGACAGCCATGTAACCTTGTTTCCCTTTCCCTCTAGTAGACATCGAATGCAAAGCCTCAAAGGCCACAATGACATTGTCAAGAATCATCCTTCCAGGAACAAAAGCACTTTGAGTAGGTGATATGATCTGGGGAAGGGTACTCTTGAGTCTGTTGGACAGCACTTTTGATACAATCTTATACAGCACATTGCAAAGAGAAATAGGTCTATAATCCAAAACAGATTGAGGGCATTTTAGTTTAGGAATTAGAGCAATGAAAGTGTCATTGATGGGCCCAAGATCCCCTCCATGGTTCAGAACCTCTAGTACAGCCTTTGTGACATCCCCCCTACCACATCCCAGTGGGATTGATAAAAGGTTGCTGAAAAGCCATCAGGGCCGGGGGAGCCTAGAGGGTTCATTTGAAACAAAGCTACCTTAACTTCCTCAGGAGTGAAAAGGGCCGAGAGATTGCTGTTCATGCCCTCAGTTACTTTTGGCTGTATATGACTCAGACATGCATCAAAGCCTGTAGGATTCGAAGAAGTGAAGATGTTCATATAATGCTGACAGAACACCTCAGCAATTCTTGTCAATTCATTGATCATTCTGCCATTATCAAGAACCAGTTTAGTAATTTCATTAGTCTTCCTTCTTTGGTTGGCACACTTATGGAAAAACTTAGAATTCCTGTCTCCATCTCTCAGCCAACTCTGTTTAGCCCTTTGCTGCCATTTGAGATTTTCCTCTTCTAATAATCTGTCAATATCCTTCTGAAGGTTCTTAATTTCCATGGTATTTGATCCCTCATTCGAGTGTTGCAGAGAAGATAACTGGTTCAGCTTAGACTGTGTGAGCTTCCTTTGCTTGTGGAGGGAGGATCTACTCCAAGCAATTAGTGAGTCCCTACATTTGCTAAGGTTTCTTGTAACTGCACTTAAAGAACTACCTTGCTGAGAAGACTGGGCTGACCAACTGGATTGGATAAGGCTACGACACTCCTCATATAAGTTCCAGCTGGCTTCAAATCTGTATGGTTTCTCCCTACCTCTTCCCTCATTATGCAGGCCTCTCCCCCCTTCCTGAAGAGACATCACAATAGGGCTATGGTCTGATGTTTGGGCTGCAAGGGTCAGAATACTCCAGTGACTAAAGACTTCAATTCCTAAGAGATTACCAAATACACGGTCAAGTCTCTCCTTTGTGAATTGAGCTCCCTCTCTATTGTTACTCCAGGTAAACTTAGGCCCAACAAAACCTAAGTCATTTAAACCACAATATTCCACAGTCTCTCGAAACAATTCCATTTGATGATAAGGTCGACAGGCTGCCCCATACTTCTCATGATGATTTAAGATTTCATTGAAGTCTCCAAAACAAAACCATGCTTGCTCAGTAGTTGGTCTCATCAACCTCAGTAGCTTCCAACTGTCTGGCCTGTTAGCAGTAACTGGAGACCTATAGAAACCAGAAAACAGGATCTCTTTTGCTGAACCTGCATGAAACAACTTCATAGAAATATGGTGTTGAGAAAAGGACTCAAGGGAGAAATCAAGAGAACTATTCCAAAGGAAAGCAAGACCGCCACTAAAACCTTTACTGTCAACTACAAAGCTGGAGTCAAGCCCCAATTTATTCCTCACTTCCTCCACCCTCCTTCTTCCACATTTTGTTTCCATCAAGAAAATAAACATGGGCCACTTAGTCTTCACTAACAAGTGAAGTTCTCTAACTGTACGGGGGTTCCCAAGCCCCCTACAGTTCCAGCTAAGGCCAATCATTGTTGTTGGTGGAGCTGCATTGCAGCCTCCACCAACTCAGAATCGAAACTGTTAGCATCAACATTATCAACAGCTCTTTTTTTCTTAACGGGTTCAATACTCTCCACTTGAGTAGAAACTTCTCTTTTCCTTCTACCTCGAGTTACCATACCCACACCATTCGGCCCATTCTGTTGGACTTCCCTGGCCCTTCTTTTCCACTTGGCCCGCCACATTTGGGACCCATTAGCTTTAAGATCTTCCACCTTGAAGACAGGAGGCACACTCTGTTCTTGAAGTGACTTCCTTATAAGGGGGGAGTCAACTTTAGTAATACTTTTCAACGCCGCAAACCGAGATTCATGTCCCCCTTGGAAAAGGGGAACCTGCTCTGCACCCACCTCAGATACGAAAAGATCTGTTTGCATTTCACAGACTGAAACAGCTTCCTCGAATGGAGCAGTCGTATCCACCCCCTCAAAACCATTACCATCTTTCGAACTACCTGACTTTCCTTTTGAACTATTCATCTCAGTATCTGCTTTAGTTGGTAGGACTGTGACGTGCTCCTGACCAGTCTCCTTTCCAGGGATATGCACCTCCTGATGGTACCTTTCAGGGATCTTAGTCTGCTGCCGCTTGGGGAGGTGTTGTTCCCCCGTTGCTCCACCGTATTTTCTTACCTCGAACACCTTGGCGTTCATCAGTTGAGCCCTTAGCCAAGGACCAAACTGCAATGGCTTGGAATCATCGTTAGGATAAGCCGTTCTTTGTGATTGACACACTTTTGCTTTATGAGACAAGATACCACAATGAAAACAAAAGGACTGCAATCTTTCATACTTCATTGAGACCAAGAACTTCTGGTTTTCTATCTGCACCCATTTTCCACGTAACAAGGGTTTGTTCATGTCAACTGCCACACGTACCCTCACACACTTCCCCCATGCCAGTCCATCTAAATCAGATTCAACACGGAGCACATGTCCAATCGATGCAGCCAACTTCTCTCCAAAATCTGCATTCATAACCGCCAATGGTAGTCCATGCATTTGAACCCAAAAAGGTTCAAATTGGAATTGCACCATATTCAGTGGGATAGTTTCATCAAGTTCTTGAAAGGAAACCAGGTTCCTATCAAAAAACCACGAACGCCCACCAAGGATTCTATCCTTCTCATCTCGGAACTGAAACTCAATGAAGAACCGATAATCACCCAAATCCTTAAATTTCACCCATCCCTCCAATCTCCATATTTGTGACATGGTCACTCTGAATGCTTCACTATTCAAATTCTTCTCAGTCATCACCCTCCCTACTATGCAAAACTTTCCACGTAATGCCCCTTCCTTCACCTCATTAGGAGAGACCAGGAAAACTGCATTTTCCTCTGTGGACAGATTAAAGTTCTCCCATTTCCTGGTTAAATCCTCCTCCTCCATTACCTCGCACTAAAGAAAACTCAGGACTCTCACAAGAAGAGACTTGCACCCTTGCACAGACAAGAGTACTCAAACCTTACTCGTTCTCTCGAGATTCAAGGAATTTATATAAGGGAAAGAGTAATGATAAAACAAGATACTCACTAGAAAGATCTTTTTAGTCCCTTTGATGATGATGATAAAGCTCAATCAACAAATGTTTTTCTTTCTCTTTTTTGTAACTATGTAGCAATATATGAGAATGCTACCCTCTTTTTTTTCCGATTTTTTTTTTTATTTTTTTTATTTTTTTTCTTCTTTTCCTTTCTTTTCTTTCCTTTTCTTTTCTTTTCTTTTCCTTTCCTTTCTTTTATTTTCTCTAATTCAATCACAAATAGCAATACTCAATTGAAAATCAAGAAATTGAATTCAAACACACAAGAATTGATAATGAAATAGAAGAGAATCAATGAAACGACACTCCAAGCAATTGACAAACTTAGAGATGCAAGAAACCCTAGAATTTTGAAACCCTAGGAGATGCAAATTTCAGCCAAACCCAAAACCCTAAGAATTTTGGCAGCGTACTTTTTATTTCTATTTTTTTTTTCAACCCTAGAATGATGAAGCCATAGAATTAAATATGCAATAAATAAAAGATAGAATCAGACCTGATTGGAAACCGAGCTCTGAATACCAAATGATATGAACCTACAGGAAGGGAATCCCTTGAACCCAAAATCAAATTTAAAACTCACCCAAGAAAGCCAAATCAAGTCAATGGATGGAGAATTAAGACCCGATGAGAACTCGTTTCAAGAACCTAGATTATATTAAAATCGAGACCCATTGAAGAACTCGTCTCAATAACCCAAATTACAAGGTGGAACGCCACAAAGGTTGTGATTTACTTTTGATAAGTTTAAAAATTCAATTACGAACAAGAGGAATAAAACTCAACTCACAATGAATAAATTATCAAATTTTATAAACTGATTAAAATGAGGATACAAAGAGTATTTGAAGTAAAACTTAATTGAAACCTTAACCCAAAATAAATCCATTTCTTCCAAAAATAGCCCTGGATGAATAGTGCCGCGTGAACAGTACCGCGGTTACAGTATTCGCTACAGTACCTCTATTCAAAACCCTAGTTCCTAAAAATGTTACTTTCCAAATAAGCCCTTGGCCAAAATACAAGGCCTTCCCAAAACCCTAGTTCATAAGAAATTAGGCATATGTGGGCCAAGCATCCTCAAGTCCACTTATTCTAAACTAATAAAATAAATACTTTAACAAATTGAAAGCCATCAATAATATTTGGCCCAAACAATACTCTAAGTCATATCTTCCATAGCTTGTATCAAGTAGATCAAAACTGGTTCTCCTTCTTTCAAGCCCATATTGAGTGTTGGGCTCTTGCTAGCTTCATATTAAGTGGATTGCACCAATCATTGCATTGCTTCCTTGATCTTCTTGGCTCTTGATCTTGTAATTGGCCCATCTGGAACTTGTAAAGGATCTTTAAAACTAAGGATGTCAGGAGCCGTGCTTTTGGTTTCGGCGACGGTTCCGGAATTCTTCGGCTAAGGTCTCTTCTCTTGTCCAATCCCTCCACGGACCTTGTAAACCTGGACCGGGATTTATTTGTTCCCGATGAGAGCAGTTGCCGTCGAGTTGACATATTTGGGCGGAACGAGATGCCTGACGCCTTTACAGGGATTCCCCCTCTGCCGCCCCGAGACGAAGCTTTATAATTCCTCTGTTCCTCCTTTTATGTATGTGTACCCCTTTTTTTTTTTTTTTGATTATTTCTTTGATGTACGCCCCCTTTTCTTCACCTTGGATCGAGATTCATGGTGTAATGTATATGTACTACACTTTTCTTTCGTATTGAATTCTATCATTCCATTAGACTTGTTCTTGATTGTGTAGAAATTTCTTCGTTGCGTTCCTCTTTTATTAACACCGTAGTTGCTAGCTTTTATACTTGCCACCTCAAGTTGTTGCGACTTGTTTCTTGTGTTTAAGGGTCAGGGTGGTTTGAGGGCCTACGCGCCCTTCTACACTTGGCACCACAAGCTGCTATAGCTTGTCTCCGGTATTTAAGGGTCGGCGTGGTCTGATGACCTACGCGCTCTTTTATACTTGGCACCACAAGCTGCTATGGCCTATCTTTGGTGTTTAGGGGTCGGCGTGGTCCGATGACCCACCCGCCCTTTTATACTTGGCACCACAAGCTGCTATGGCTTGTCTTTGGTGTTTAGGGGTCGGCGTGGTCTGATGCCCTACGCGCCCTTTTATACTTGGCTTCGAGCGATGTTATCCTTCTGTTGAGGGCTCACCAAAAATAAAGACATAACAAGTTATGGCTAATAATAGGGCAATCGAAACATCCTTATGTTAATGATCATAAACGTAACAAATTCAACGTAAAGAAAACATGGAATTTAACATAAATGAAAATACTGCCAAAGCGAAAATACTGCAGCTCTACTGATAGAATTTCTTCAAGTGCTCCGCGTTCCATGGATGTGGTAGTTCCTTGCCCTGACTGTCTTTCCGTCGGTATGACCCCGGCCTATTGTTAGCTATCACCAAGTAGGGACCATCCCATCGAGGCCCCATCTTTCCTTCACTTTGGGTTGTCACCCCGCTCTTCTTCAAGACCAGGTCGCCCACTTTGAAAGTCATGGGCTTTACCCTTTTATTGAAATATTGCCTAGCCTTCATCTTCTCCCATAGCATTCTTGCTTCCACCATCTCCCTTTCTTCCTCCCCCAAGTCAAGATATTCCTCCATTTCTTTGTCGTTCTGGAGGGCCGAGAAGTAAGTTGTTCTGTAGGTGGGTAGTCCCCTTTCAATTGGAGCTACTGCCTCCCAACCATACGCCAACGTGAATGGGGATTCCCCTGTAGGAGTCTTTGCTGAGGTTCTGTACGCCCAAAGCACACCGGGCAACTCCTCTGCCCACTCCCCCTTTTTCTCTGCAACTTTCTTCTTTAGGATTGAAAGCAGCGCCTTGTTTGTAGCTTCCACCTGTCTGTTTGCTTGAGGGTGACCTGGCGAGGAGTACTTTGCTTTGATCTTCAACTCTGCACACCATTCTCTGAAGTGATCTGAGTTGAACTGGCGCCCGTTATCCGTTACTATGCTTTGAGGGATCCCGAACCTGCAAATAATGTTTTTCCATAAAAAAATTGTCACGGTCCTGCTTGTTATAGATGTCAACGGTTCTGCCTCGGCCCATTTTGTGAAATAATCAACAGCTACTACCATGAATTTTACCCCGCCTTTTTCTGGTGGGAAAGGTCCGACCAGGTCTACGCCCCACTGGGCAAAAGGCCAAGGCGCGGTCATGGATGTTAATCCTTCTGGAGGGGCATGCTGTATTGGTGCGTGCGCCTGGCATTCCATACACTTTCTGCTGAATGCTTGAGCGTCTCTTAATGCGTTGGGCCAGTAGTATCCCGCCCTCACCACCTTCCAGGCCAAAGTTTTTTGACTGAATGGTTTCTGTATATGCCTTCGTGTATTTCTGCCAATACATATTGAGCTTCTTGGGTGGAAATACATTGCAACAATGGGGCGGAAATGCCTCTTTTGTAAAGGACTCCGTCAATGAGTAGGAACCTTGCCGCCCTTCGCTGCACCATTCTCGCCTTATCCTTTGCGTCTGGTAGCTTCCCTTCATCCAGATATCTAACTACTTCGCTTGCCCACTCAGGAATGCTGGTACCCATAACTCCTATCTCTATTCCGATGGTTGGGACTTCAACGACCCTGTGTTCTACTTGCCATGGGAGGTGTGTTTCGTTCATGCCCGATGCCGCCCTGAACAATCTATCCGGCACTTCATTTTCTGCTCTTGGGATCTGGGCTATATTGAAATATGAGAGGAGGTCCCGTGCTTCCCACACACGCTCAAGATACTTCTTCAATCTTTCCCCTTTTGTTGCATACAAGCCTAAAATTTGATTTATAATTACTTAAGAGTCCGACTTGACTTCCACCTTGGTTGCTCTTATCTCGGCGGCGAGGAAAAGCCCTGCTACAAGTGCTTCATATTTTGCTTCGTTATTTGTTACCTTGAAAGTTAGTATTGCCATATGATGCAACTTCCTACCGTCAGGATCTACTAGGTGTATCCCTAGGCCTCTGCCTGTTTTGCAGGATGAACCGTCTACGTAAAGTACCCATGGCTTTCATGTTGGGGCTACTGTGTCTTCCGGAGGGAAACTTGAGAATTCTGCTATGAAGTCGGCTAGAACTTGTCCTTTAACCGCCTTTCTAGGTTTGTACCTTAAGTCAAACTCGCTTAATTCTATTGACCATCCAATCAGTCTTCCCAAACTGTCAGGTTTCTTCAAGGTTTTTGCCAGAGGGCCTCCGTGAGTATCTTTATAGTGTGGGCCTGAAAGTATGGACGGAGTTTTCTAGCCGCCGTCACCAGGTCAAAGGCTAGCAATTCGATCTTCGAGTATCTTATCTCGGCTCCCCTAAGGGCCCTGGTAGTATAATATACCGGGTACTGAGTTGCCCCTTCCTCTTTTATTAGGACGGTGGACACAACGCTTGGGAAAACCGCGAGATAGACGTGAAGCACGTCTCCTTTTTGTGGTTGTTTCAAGAGTGGCGGGCTGGCCAAATGCTGCTTTAGTTTTTCAAACGCCTCATCGCACTCTTCATTCTAGGGATGCGTCTTCCGTAACACCTGGAAAAAAGGGAGGCATTGATCTGTTGATCGAGCGATGAACCTCCCTAGGGCGACTATCCTACCCGCCAACTGTTGTGTCTCATTCAGGTTCTTGGGTGGTTTCATGTTGAGTATGGCACAGACATCGTTAAACGCTCTTTGTTAAAGCGCGTAAGGTAGGCTTTTAGGTCCTCGTCTTCCCCTTGCTTAATTGTTAGGAGATAGGCAACCGGGCATCTGCGCCTTCTACTAGGCATGAATTGAGTCAAGAACTGCTTAGCCAATTCTTAGAAACTGTCTATCGACAGTGGTTGGAGAGTCCCGAACCACCCTCTCGCAGTTCTTTTCAACGTCAATGGAAAGGCTCAGCAAGCTATCTAGCCGGGGAAGCCGTGGAGTGTTATATGGGCTTTGTAGTTCTCCAGATGATCCACTGGATCTTTGGACCCATCGTACAAGTCTACTTGGGGCACCTTGAATTTGGCGAGAGGGGCACGGTCATAATTCGTTCGCTATATGGCAGATCTGTTCTACCGAGCAGACACTCAATTGAAGAAGATCCTCCTATCGTCTTTGCCATTTCTTCTTATTTCTCCGCCAGTTCTTTCAACTCGTCGTGCATCTTTTCTTTCTCCGTCTGCCCTAGATGTGACTTCATATTGAATGGTTCTTCTCCTTCTCCTTGTTCACTGTAGGCGGGTACAGCGGTATCGCTGGATTCAGCATTCCTCCGCCGTAGGTCGTCATTCTCCTTTTTCAAGATTTCCATTGCCTCCAATGCTTGCTTCAACCTTTCCTCAGTTGCTGCTAGTCGTGCTTCGACGGGTGGATCTATTGCTCAGCTTACCACAGAACGGGTGACAGTTGGCATGTGAGAACCACGTAAAGGGATTATCAACCAGGAGATCCCACAGACGGTGCCATTGTAAAGGACGTGTCTCACTTCCAAACTGTCCCGCAAACCTGCGCAATGACCCAAGTGAAGTTGGCCTGGTTCTCCTGGGAAAACTCCGATGCTTAAGTCTGTTTTTGAGTTTTGAAAATAATTCATTCAAAACTCAGCCAAGAAAATCCTCCTCTTTTATTGAGGGTTACCTGGTATATATAAGATCCTGTTGTTGCCCTTATCTGATGCCGGATCTTTTCGTGTTGATCCGAGTTTTTTGGGGTGCACTCTGTGTTTGAAGTGACATATTTGCATGGGATCTCTACTTTCTCGCGGGCGGTTGCATGTATATCTTTGACTTTGTAGAACTTTTGCTACGCCGGCTTTGTATGTTTGGCCAAGGACATTTTTTGTTGGGCTTCTTTTCTATTTGGGCCTGTTTATTCAAAATGGACTTTTTTATTATTATAAGCCCTCCAAGTAGTGTTACGTATACTTATAACTTTTACTTATATTTTTATTAATTACAAGACTAATTTTGTCAGTTTTGTTTTTAAATTTAAATTTTGAATTTTAAATTTGATAATTTTTAATATATTATTAATAACTGATATGTAGAGAAATACATTTTTTTATAAGTTTTTTTTTTTAAGTACAAATAGTATTTTTCAACTTTAAAAGGAGTAGGTCTCAAATTTAGTTATGCTTGAAAGTAGACGATCTGATCATGAGGAACGTATCCAAGCAATGACGTAAGTATATAAGGGCAAGACACGTGTTTTTCATCCAACTATTCAAATCTCAATAGTAATTAAGAAAAAATTTAGACAACTTTATGTTATTCACACAACTTCCATACATCACAATTTTTTTAATTTTTATTATTTTTTATCAAATATTTAATATATGAATAATGAATAGAAGAATTGAATTAGTTTAAAAAGAATAAACTCAAAAATAAAAAAATAAAAAAATTTAAAATTTAAAAATTTTAAAAAAAAATGATAGTTAAAGATTAAAAAGATTGCGTAGTAATGAAGCACAACTAGTGCTCGAAGGAATGCCTCAAAGGGCTTTGTATTTCTAAATGTATTCTATTCTCAACACACACTATTACAGAGGCCTTGAGGCCATATTTATACAACCAAATTAGGGTAAATCAACAATGTATTTGTCAATACATTTGAAGCAAATTTCATTTGAATTTAGTAACAAACTGGGACCACTCTATTCAGTTAAGTGGAGGCACGTCCAGAGGCACCTCCAGTGCTTGCTGCAGTGTTTTCCTTGGGCATGTGTAGTGGTAGCTCAGCTGTGGCCTTAATACTCCCCCGCGATCCAAGCATCAATGAAATAATTGTTAGGCTGGATCGAAGTTGGGCAAACCGAAAGGAAGAAAGGGGCTTGGTGAACACATCTGCAATCTAATCTTTAGAGGAAACAAAGGAAACTTGAAGAGACTTGTTAGCCACACATTCTCTAACAAAATGATAACCAAGTTCAATGTGTTTAGTTCTAGCATGCAGAACTGGATTATGAGACAGATATGTAGCTCCCAAATTATCACACCATAGTGTGGGTGCAGCCTTAAGACTTACAGCAAGTTCTTTTAACAGAGATTGAAGCCAAATAATTTCAGAGGCTGTATTGACAACAGCTTTGTATTCAGCCTCTGTTGAGGAGCATGCAATTGTTGGTTGTTTCTTAGAGCTCCAAGAAATAAGGTGGGTACCAAAGAAAATGCAAAAACCTCCCGTAGATTGACGGTTATCAGGGCAACCAGCCCAGTCAGCATCAGAGAAAGCATTTAAGTGGAAAGAGGACTTGGGACTAAAATGAAGGCCATAATGTTGGATATGGCTGAGATAGTGCAAAATTCTTTTGACAGCTTGCTAGTGAGGCAGCCCTGGATAGTGCATATATTGACATACCCGATTGACAGCAAAGGAAATATCAGGCCTAGTAAAGGCAAGATACTGAAGACTACCCACCACACTGTGATAAAGATGGGGGTCCTCAAGAGAGGGTCCATCCAGTGCATTAAGTTTAGTTGATGGACACATAGGGGTGGACACAGGTTTAGCTTGATGCATATTAGTCCGGACAAGCAGATCTGCAATATATTTGGACTGAGAAAGAAATAAACCAGAGGACTTTCGGATGACCTCAATGCCTAAAAAATAATGCAACGGGCCAAGGTCTTTAACAGGAAATGTAGTGTTGAGTTCAGAGATAAATTCAGTAATCAAGTTGTCATGGGAGCAGGTTACTACAATATCATCTACGTAAACTAAGACATACATAGAGACAGAGGCAGTACACCAAATAAACAATGAACCATCAGACTTTGAACAGTGAAAATCAAGTGAAAGTAGACGATCAGTGAGTTTGGAGAACCAAGCCCAAGGGGCTTGTTTCAACCCATAGATGGATTTAGTTAACTTACAGATATAAGAGGGCAGGTCTGGATTTACAAACCCAGATGGTTGTTGCATGTAAACATCTTCTTCGAGGTCACTGTGCAAAAATGCATTATGAATGTCCAGTTGATGTAGCACCCAGTTGGAAGTCACGGCCAAAGAGAGGATCAACCGAATAGTGACAGGTTTTACTACGGGACTGAAGGTCTCTGAGTAATCGATCCCAGGTTGCTGATGGAAGCCCTTGGCTACCAGACGGGCCTTTCTTCGTTCTAAGGATCCATCGGCCCTCCGTTTGGTCATGAGGACCCATTTAGACCCAAGATCATTTGTGGAAGAAGAGGGAGGAACGAGAACCCAAGTATTATTAGCAAGGAGGGCATGAAATTCGGCAGCCATCGCAGCACGCCATTCCGAGTGTTTGGAGGCTTTGGTATATGAAGAGGGCTCTTCAGGAATCGATGAAGATGAGGACATGGTGAGAGAGACCGACGGCTGCTTGTGTGGCCATGGAACAGTGCCATATGTTCAGATTAGAGGGCGATGAATGAAGGATTTTGATCGGGTGGCCATAGGGTGCAGAGACGAACTGGGACCGAGAGAGGAAGAGTCTGAGAGCACCAAAGTCTGAGAGGAATTGGAAGCTATGGCCGAAGATGATGGTGTGGGAGAGGGAGGCGGCGTGGGAGACAAAGGGAAATTAGGGTTAGGTATCGAAGAAGAAGAAGGGGAAGTGGAGGCACGGGTTTGAAGTTGTGTTGTGGGTGATGGGTTGGGTGTCTGGGTAGAAGGAGTTGAAGACTGATGAGTGGTAATGTGCCGAGAAGCAAAATGGGTTGGACGAGTTATAGAGGGTGGGTTGGATGGGTTGAAGTGTAAAGTAGAATATGGGCTAGTGGGTGAGATTGAGTCCATGTGATAAGGATATGGCAGACGGAAGGGAGATGAAGAGATATGTGGGTTAGGTGGAGAGAAAGTGGATGGGGCCGAATGGGGTGCAAAAGGAAAATCTGTTTCAGAGAAAATCACATCACAAGATATATAAGTCCGGCCAGTAGGCAGGTGGAGACAAATATATCCTTTATGGTCTGGGTTATAGCCCATAAAAACATAACGTTGAGAGCGAAGATCCATTTTATGTTTATTGAAGGGCCTTAAATTGGGCCAACACGCCACACCAAAAACTCTTAAAAAATTATAATCCGAGTGTGACGAAATAATTTTTGAAAAGGAGAAGAGTTTTTAAGGATGGGTGTTGGCATGCGATTAATCAAATAGACCGCAGTTTGAAATGCTTCAACCCAAAATTTTTGTGGAATATAACCATGTGCCATGAGAGATAATACTCCACTACTGTGATTGGCTGCGTCGCCTTTTTTAATGTAAAATAATTATTTTAACCAATCACATCAGTAGAGTGTGAAATAAATACGTAAAAGTGACTGTATGTAGCATAACTCATTTTTGTTATACAAGGCTACTAGTTAACATCCTAGGATTGGATATTTAGTGCAATTTATATAGGATTTACAGATATAAAATGAAAAGAAGCATAGTTCTTTAGTTGCAATTTCTGTCCCGTCCTATAAATAGGAGGGTCTTAAACGTCATAGAAGTACTTTAATTGAGAATGGAGTTTCACATTTTAATTGAGAAGTAGTGTAGAATTCCAATACTAAGATCAATAGATAATCATTTGACTAGTCAAGATTCAGAGAGGAAACTAATACAGGAAAAAGATAGTCTTCTCTTGAGAAAAATAGAGGTAAAGGGTGGGGTCCATTTTTTGTCTAACATAATCGAGTGGTGGGAAGGAATTGGGGCATTGCGTGTGGTGGTTGTAGAAGGCAAAAAGGGTTACTGAGTGGGGAGGTAAAGGTTTTTGGGTGGCAATTACTGGATCCTGCGGTGGTTGGAGGTTGGGAATGATGAACGAGCTCGAGGAAAGGTGGGAGAAGTTGCAACTGACGGAGGAAGAATCTTTCAATATTGAGGTGGGAGATGGAGTTCCGGAGGAACTGAGAAACAAAGGTGACTGTAGTATGGTGGGGAAGGTTTGGATGGAGAGAAAGTTGAGCTCAGTGGTGCTGGAAGGCACTATGGTGAAGGTTTGGCGCATAAGTCAGAAAGCCAGGTTCAAGGAGGCGGGTATGAATATCTTTGTTCTTCAGTTTGCTAACCAAGCTCATAAACTGAAGGTTATGGATGGCAGGCCATGGCTCTTTGACAATTACATGTTTGTTTTATTGCCATTCAATGGCTATCTGCCTCCACAAAAGATGGATTTCTTGAAGGAGATGATGTAGGTTCCAAATGTCTGAGTTGCCTCTGGTGTGCATGAACAAAGAGAGGGGGACAATGACTAGAGCCACTGTAGGAGAGGTATTGGAGGTGGAGACTCAGGATGACGGTAGTGGGTGGGGAAATGTTTTGAGGGTATTGGTTATTCTAGACTTATCTAGGCCTCTTGCTAGGGGAAGGACAATCTCAGTCAAGGGTATGAAATATTGGATCCCCTTAAGGTATGAAAAACTCGCTCACTTTTGTTTCAATTGTGGCTACATTGTTCATGGGGAGGGTTCATGTGAGGAAAAAGAGGGTGTTGGAGGGGAACAACTTGGGGTGTGGCTCAGAGCAGGGATGAGAGGCAGATTGAGGGAGGGGGTTATAAAACAAGTTGGAGGGAGTGAAAAAACTGAAGTGAGGAGAGATTCTTTATTGGTGTAAAAAATGGTTGTTATTGAGAGTGGAGGGGATGGTGAGAGGGAGGTGAGTGGAAGCTGCTGAGGAGCACTCAGTAGAGGTGATTGCTGTAGAGGTTATTGGCAAGGGGAAAGGGTTGTGGAAGAAGAGAGCTAGGGGGTGGGACATTAGGAGATTTAGAGTGGGGTGATTACTCAGGAGAAAAAAAAAAGGAAAAGGAATTGAGAAAAAGAGGGAAGGGGAAAAAAAAGTAAGAAAAAATGAAATGATTCAGAATTATGAGGAGGGTGCAGTTTTGAAAAAAGAGAGGGCGGTGGCTGTGGAGCAGCCCCACCTGTCAAAAATGAAAACACTTAGTTGGAACTGCCAAGTGCTTGGGAAATCTTGGACAGTTCAATACCTTTACCATATGGTGAAGGAGAAGAAGCCCAACTTAGTTTTCTTAACGCAAACTAACATGAATAACAGGAAATGTGAGAAAATGAAAAAAATATTGAAATGTGTGGAGTTCTTTATAGTGGAACTGGTTGGAAGAAAGGGAGGTTTGATTATGTTCAAGAATCATAATGTTATTGCTGAAGTGGCCAATTACTCTCGAAGGCACATCAGCTTATGGGTCACAAATGAGGGAGGATAGGATAGGTGGTTATGGGTAGGTTATCATGGAGAGGCAGATGTTAGCAAGAGTGCTGCTTCTTGGAGGTTCTTCTCATCTCTTAAACCTGCTATGCACATTGGGTGGGGAGTTATTGGAGACTTTAATGAGGTGGTTTCTCAAGATGAAAAAATGGGTGGGAGGCATAGGCAAGAAAGTCAAATTGCAGCATTTAGAGATGTCTTGGAGGAAGGAGGGCTTTATGATTTGGGATGGAGAGGAGACAAGTTCCTGTGGAGTAGCAAGCATGAAGATGAGACTTCACTAAAGAAAGACTTGATAGGACAGTTGTGAATTCACGGTGCAAAAGCTTGTTTCAGGAGGGTTGGGTGGAGGTATTGGTAGCTAGATGTTCTGAGGCCACCGTTATGGTGTATGAATCAAGCTTTTGGAAGAGAGGGGAGGAGGAGGAGAGTGTTTCGATATGAAACAAGTTGGGCCCTAGAGGAGGAGTGTGCAGAAGTGTTGAAAAGGGTATGGGACAAAGGAGTGATAAAGGAAGGGGGGATTCTGTGATGTTATCCAGCTTAGAAAACAGTAAGAAGGCTTTGATCAGATGGAGTAGACAAATGGGGGCAGGTATGGGGAGGGAATTAGAGGAAAAAACTAAGGTGCTAAGGAGATTACAAAAGGGTGAATGTAGTAGCAATGTGGAAGAGATTAAAACTATTCAAAGGGAGGTGGAGAGATTGCTAGAGAGGGAAAGGGCCAAGTAGAACTGGTATCGGCTTGGGGATACGAATACTAAATTCTTTCATAGCTATGCAAACCATAGAAGAGCCAAGAATAAAATATGTGAGGTTAGGGATGAAAATGGTAGAAGTTGATCAAGAAACGTTGATTTGGAAGCTGCTTTCAATGATTACTTTGGGAAGTTGTTCACCTTATCCAATCTTTGCAAAACTGACTATTAAAGATCTTGAGTTACACCATAGATGAAAGAAGGACTGCCAAAGGCTTTCACTAAAGTGGAGATTGAAGATGCTATTAATCACATGGCCCCATTAAAGTCCCCTAGAGCAGATGGATTCAGTGCATGCTTTTATTAAAATTACTGGCATATAATTGGAGATGAAGTAAGCACTGCTATGCTCTCTTGGCTAAATGGTAACCCTTTGATTCTTCGATAAACCATACTTTTATTACACTAATCCTTAAAGTGAAGAGTCCTAATAAAGTTAGTGAATATAGGCCCATTAGCTTATATAATGTGACTTATAAAATCATGTCTAAAGTGCTAGATAGTTGGATGAAAAAATTTCTGGATTTTATCATATCTCCCAATTAGAGTGCTTTCATTCTTGGGAGATTGATAACTGACAATATCATGGTAGCCTGTGAGCTTTTGGACTCTATGAAGGCTAGAAAAAAGGGAAGTGAAGGTACCATGGCTATTAAATTAGACATGTCAAAAGCTTATAATAGAATAGAGTGGTTCTTTCTTGAATCTGTCATGAAAAAGATGGGGTTTTGTTCTAGGTGGACTGAACTGATTTTGAGGTGTGTAAGGTCAGTGTCTTACTTAGTTCTTGTCAATGGTCAACCTGGTCCTACATTCTATCCTTCTAGAGGATTGAGACAAGGAGACCCACTGTCTCCTTATCTCTTTACCCTTTGTGTAGAAGGTCTTTCTATTCTCCTTAATTATTCTGACATGCAAGAGGTTACAAAGGGAGTTAGTTAATGTGGCTAGGGGGCTATAGAGTAAACCATCTGCTATTTGCAGATGATTGTGTTTTATTTGAGAGGGCCAAGGTGGAGGAATGGTAGAAGATTCAAGGTATACTGTAGGTGTATGAACTAGCTTTTGGTTAGGTTCTGAACAAAGAGAAGTCTGCAATCTTCTTTAGTTTGAACACTAGGTTTATTGATAAGATTTTGATTGGGGAAGCTGGTGGTGCAGTGATAGAAGGGTCCTATAAGAAAAGGGTCCTATAAGAAGTATTTGGGGTTACCCCCAATTGTGGGAAGGTCCAAGTACCAAAAATTCAAGGGTATAAAGGAGAGAGTATGGAGGTAGGTCACAAAACTGAATGAATTCTTTTTTGTCAGCCGCAGCGAAGGAGGTGCTCATCAAGGTTGTCCTTCAAGTTGTTTCTACTTATACCATGAGTGTCTTTTTTCTCCGAAAAAGGCTTTCTAATGAACTCAACAACATGTATGCCAAATTCTGGTACGGCAACCAGAATACTAATAAAGGTGCATTGGAGTAGATGGGAAAGATTGGGGCAACTGAAACATAAGGGTGGTCTTGGGCTCAGGAATGTGGAGTGTTTTAACTTAGCCTTGCTTGCAAAGCAATGGTGGAGATTCCTGAATGATCCTACCAGTTTAGTGGCCTAGATTTACAAGCCAAAGTACTTTAGAGACTTTTCCTTTTTGTGTGCTAAACTGGGAGGTAGACCTTCATTGATTTGGAAAAGTGCTAGGCTGGCATCTAAGTTAATCAAAGAAGGGACGAGACGGAGGGTTGGGGATGGGAGAAGTATTAAAAATATGGAGAGACAAATGGCTAACAACTCCTTCCTCTTTTATTGTTCAGTCCCCAGTTTCGAGGCTGCAAAAGGAGGCAAAAGTTGAGAAACTAACATTGCAGGAGGGTAGGGAGTGGAATGAGGTTTTGATAAGAGATATTTTTGGTGCGGATGAGGTGGAACAGATTCTTAGCTTACCATTGAGTAAGCTGAATCATGATGACAAACTGGTTTGGGGTCCTTCTCAGAAGGGAAAATTCTCTGTGAGAAGTGCATATTATCTTGAAAGGGAGAGGAGGAGAAGAATTAAAGGGGAGTCATTTAGGGAGAAGGGAGTTGATCAAAGGTGGGTCAAAGATTTGGGAGCTGGATGTTCCAAGGAAAGTAAAATTGTTCTTATTGAGAGCTGAGAACAATTTTCTGGCAACAAGAAGTAATTTGATTACCAAGAAGCTTGTAGAAAGTGATTTATGCCCAATTTGCAAGGAGCAAAAGGAGTCTGTTATGCATGTGATGTGGCAGTGTGCTGCTACTAATGATGTGTGGCTTGAGTCTTGTGCTAAAACTAAAAAATGGAGCACTAATGAAGAAGATTTGTCTGCACTAAGAGAGAGGTTAATACAGAACCTAACCAAGAAGGAAATGGAGGAGGTAGCAATGATTATGAGGAGTTTATGGCTAAGAAGGAACCAGTTTGTCTTTGAAAACAGTTTCACATCTCCTGGCAAGATCATTACTGCAGCAAGGGAACAAATTCTGGAGTTTCAGCTGGCTCAAACTGTGTTTGAGAAAAATCTTCTTAGCAGGGTTACTGTGAGACAAGTGAGATGGAAGAAACCAAATATAGGTTATGTAAAGAAACATTCGGATACAGACATTGATCAGAAACAAAGAAAATTGGGGATTGGGGTTGTTATAAGGGATGAAATGGGAGAAGCATTAACTGCTTGTTATGATCAGAAGATGCATTTGCAACACTCAGCTATAGTAGAATGTATGGCCCTTTGGAAAGCTATGGATGTGATGCACCCAGATTCCATTTGGGATTTGACGGACATCTGAAGCGTCGAGACATGAAACACAGTTACATGCCTCTATTCGTGACAATTAAATATGCAATGTTTCTAACATACATCTAGCATTATGCAATATTCGTGGTGGATAAATTTGTTCTTTAGCAATACTATTCACCAAACTGAAAAATATCCCAAATATTTAAAACATACTTCATACAAAAAGACATACTAAACAACTGAGATCATAATACTAGTCCAAAATGACTTTGATTAAAAGAGTACTGGAGATACAGCTCCATAGTGCAAGTAGTAATTTAAGTTAACTACTATATTAACATTAATGCCGCACTGTCGCCCAATCGACTTTGTCCAATTAGTTGAATCCTGGTTCTCCTTCGAATCCTATAACAAGATCTATCATTTGGGTGGGAATGGTAGTTGAGACTACCACAGTGAGATTTGATTACAAATCTCAACAAGTTAACAAAAAACCTCAACACAGGTTAATGATGCATGCGTGGCAGTAAAAGCATGAATACATAACCAAAGTCATAAGTAATCATAGTATAACTTGATATACAACATAACATAACTGACATAACACAAACTGAAGTGTGAACTGGACTTGATTTGCTTAAACTGAACAGGACTTAAACTCAAACTTAACTTAACATGAATTTGATCTGAGATTTGACTTAATATGAATTTGATCTAAGACTTGATTAAACATGAACTTGAAATCTTATTCTTTAACTGATTAAACTCAACTACTTGGGTGCTACATGGGTCCCCTAGAGCTATGTGTTCCTGCCGATTACTGTACCACAACATAGGTATCTAGATTCTTCACTAACTGTGATTGCATTGTATGTGCCACACTTACTATGGACTGCGTACCTCGTGTGCCACACTCACTATAGACCCCATGAGAACTGAAATGTGGCTCCATCTGTATTAGTGTCTAGCGCACTTCGGTGACCAGCTAGTCAGGCCCTGCCTGCTACCCTTTGACAATATTTTGTCAACTTAGAAAATTTAACTTCCATTTAGACACTTCAGCATCAACAAAAGAGTTTCACTAGAATAATACCCTATCCTAGCACTTAGGGTCGTGATCGACATGAATAACTTGACATGATTATTCTCAAATACAAACATTGCATTCAAGATGAAACGTGATTGGAATACGAAAGGACAGAAGAAAGTTGAGCTCAGTGGTGCTGGAAGGCACTATGGGGAAGGTTTGGCTCATAAGTCAGAAAGCTAGGTTGAAGGAGGTGGGTATGAATATCTTTGTTCTTCATTTTGCTAACCAAGCTGATCAACTAAAGGTCATGGATGTCAGGCCATGGCTCTTTGACAATTACATGTTTGTTTTATTGCCATTCAATGGTTATCTGCCTCCACAAAAGATAGATTTCTCGAAGGAGAGGATGTAGGTCCAAATGTCTGAGTTGCCTTTGGTGTGTATGAACAAAGAGAGGGGGACAATGACTGGAGCCACTGTAGGAAAGGTATTGGAGGTGGAGACTCAGGATGATGGCAGTGGGAGGGGAAATGTTTTGAGGGTATTGGTGATTCTAGACTTGTCTAAGCCACTTGCTAGGGGAAGGACAATCTCAGTCAGGGGTATGAAATATTGGATCCCTTTAAGGTATGAAAAACTCCCTCACTTTTGTTCAATTGTGGTTGCATTGTTCATGGGGAGGGTTCATGTGAGGAGAAAAAGGGTGTTGGAGGGGAACAATTTGGGGTGTCGCTCAGAGCAGGGATGAGAGGCAAACTGAGGGAGGGGGCTATAAAACAAGTTGGAGGGAGTGAAAAAACTGAAGTGAGGAGAGATTCTTTATTGGTCTCAAAAGTGGTTGTTATTGAGAGTGGAGGGGATGGTGAGAGGGAGGTGAGTACTAAATCTTTGCAGCACATTAAGGGGTGGAGAATGATAGGGTAGAACAAACTGTTATTGTGAATGCTGTTGTGATATATGGTGAGGATGGGGGGAATGGTAATGTGGTGACTGATGTTGTGGTGAGGGATGCTGTAGTGGAAGCTGCTGAGGAGCACTCAGTAGAGGTGATTGCTGTAGAGGTTACTGGCAAGGGGAGGGGGTTGTGGAAGAGGAGAGCTAAGGGGTGGGACATTAGGAGATTTAGAGTGGGGTTATTACTCTAGAGAAAAAAAAAAAAAAAAGGAAAAGAAATTGTGAAAAAGAGGGAAGGGGAAAAAAAGTAAGAAAAAATGAAATGATTCAGAATTATGAGGAGGGTGCAGTTTTGAAAAAAGAGAGGGCGGTGGCTGTGGAGCAGCCCCACCTGTCATAAATGACAACACTCAGTTGGAACTGCCAAGAGCTTGGGAAATCTTGGACAGTTCAATACCTTTACCATATGGTGAAGGAGAAGAAGCTCAACTTAGTTTTCTTAACGCAAACTAACATGAATAACAGGAAATGTGAGAAAATGAAAAAAATATTGAAATGTGAGGAGTTCTTTATAGTGGAACCAGTTGGAAGAAAGGGAGGTCTAATTATGTTCTGGAATCATAATGTTATTGCTGAAGTGGCCAATTACTCTCGAAGGCACATCAGCTTATGGGTCACAAGTGAGGGAGGATAGGATAGGTGGTTATTGGTAGGTTATCATGGAGAGCCTGATGTTAGCAAGAGAGGTGCTTCTTGGAGGTTCTTCTCCTCTCTTAAACCTGCTATGCACATTGGGTGGGGAGTTATTGGAGACTTTAATGAGGTGGTTTCTCAAGATGAAAAATTTGTGGGAGGCATAGGCAAGAAAGTCAAATGGCTGCATTTAGAGATGTCTTGGAGGAAGGAGGGCTTTATGATTTGGAATGGAGAGGAGACAAGTTCCTGTGGAGTAGCAAGCATGAAGATGAGACTTTCACTAAAGAAAGACTTGATAGGACAGTTGTGAATTCATGATGCAAAAGCTTATTTCAGGAGGGTTGGGTGGAGGTATTGGCAGCTAGATGTTCTGAGGCCACCGTTATGGTGTATGAATCAAGCTTATGGAAGAGAGGGGAGGAGGAGGAGAGTGTTTCGATATGAAACAAGTTGGGGCCTAGAGGAGGAGTGTGCAGAAGTGTTGAAGAGGGTATGGGACAAAGAGTGATAAAGGAAGGGGGGATTCTGTGATGTTATCCAGCTTAGAAAACAGTAAGATGGCTTTGATCAGATGGAGTAGACAAATGGGGGTAGGCATGGGGAGGGAATTAGAGGAAAAAACTAAGATGCTAAGGAGATTACAAAAGGATGAATGTAGTAGCAATGTGGAAGAGATTAAAACTATTCAAAGGGAGGTGGAAAGATTGCTATAGTGGGAAGATTTAATGTGGAGGCAAAGGGCCAAGTAGAACTAGTATTGGCTTGGGGATAAGAATACTAAATTCTTTCATAGCTGTGCAAACCATAGAAGAGCCAAGAATAAAATATGTGAGGTTAGGGATGAAAATGGTAGAAGTTGGTCAAGAAACGTTGATTTGGAAGCTGCTTTCTATGAATTTTCTAACTTTAAGGCCATCAACACAAGATATTAATAATTAAGGCGCTCCAACTTAGATAGTTTTATTTCACTACTACAGCTAATGTTAGGTGACACTAACCATCAAAATATAAAACGTAACAAAGGCTTAGAATACAGCCAAATCGAAGGTACTGCAATTCAATTAAAAAAAACAACTTGGGAAAGAGAAAGTTTAATTTGTAAGAGACAGAGTACCGGTCCTAATAAAGACCCGCCATCCGTGCTGCATGCTTGCCCAGGTGTAGAGATTTGATCTTATACTATACCACTCATATATTTTACTTTAGTAAGAAAGAAAAGTACAATTTCTAAAAGTTTATTAAGTTTTTAAAAGTTTTTTTATGATGCCACTTTGAGAATCTCTGGCTCATTGTATGTGTCCTCTAATTTGTTGTTTCAACAAATTTGTACAATTGAGAATACTTTGAACAACATGGGTGAGAGTGATGATGGTATGTTGATGAGAACGACATCTACAACAAAACTTAAGTTTGATAAATATTGGGGGAACACTGATAGGATGAACATGATTGTTTATGTAGCTTTTGTCCTTGACCCTCGATTTAAGATTACAGCTTTGTCATATTGGTTAAAAAGGTGCAAAGGGGATGAATGCGGAAATAGAATTGAGGCCAACGTAAGATTGCTCATGAATCGTTTGATTGGGCAATACCACAAGTTTCATGGGCTAGGTAGTGGAAGATAAAATAATACCACAACTATTGTTGGTGATAACCTGAACTGTGATGATTTTGATACAGCTCTAGATCAATATCTTGAGAAGCAAAATAGTTCGGTACTTAGCTCGGACATGGATAGATATTTGTCTGATGTGATTGAACCAAAAGTTCATGAGTTTGATATTTTGTATTAGTGGAAGAAGAACTTATTTAGATATCCCATCCTTGTGGAGATCGCACGTGATGTATTGGTCATCCCTATTTCTACCGTCGCATCCGAGTTCGCATTCAACACTGGTGGACGTGTAGTAGACCCATATTGAAGCTCATTAGCACCGGAGACTGTCCAAGTACTAATCTGCACCTAAAATTGGTTGACTTATGAACCACTTAGTTCTTGGGAGGTGGAGGAGCATGTAGAAGGCGTTGATAACGAAGGTAAACACTTTTATTAGTTAATTTTTATTTTTTATTACTAATTTATCCATTTAACTTAACCTCTACATTTTTCTTTTGCTTAAGGTAACCCTCTTCCTTCAACTTCAGCAACTTAAGCATATGGACTGTTGATGAGAAAACTACCAAGTAGAATTTGGAGGATCAAGTAAGTATTTGACAATTTGTATACATTTTTTAGAATTGAAATAAGATTCTCGGAATTTAACTACTTTTCAGGTCAGGTAGGCATTGCTGATGGTAATTCTGCATGTAGCATGCATGATTGAGAGGCTTGGTTTTTAACGAATACCACTTTGTAAGCATGCTGCATCTTCAATGATTTATTGGTAGCATTTTTTATTTCAAAAGGTTAAAAGTCATCTGGGCTTATGAATCTTTATATAAATTTCAGGTACCTGGCTCCAGAGTATTTTATGCATGAGATTGTTGATGAGAAAACTGATGTCTTTGCATTCGGGGTACTTTTACTGGAGCTCATTATCGGTTGCCGCGCCGTTGATTCAAGTCGACAAAGCCTTGTCATATGGGTATCATTCCATTTTGTGCTACAACTTATAGATTTTGAATGTTGCTTATAGCTCCTATGTTTTACTGATCATGGAAATATTTCTTACAAATGTAAGATGAATGACAATTTGGTTCTTCTTCTATTATGTATAGGCAAAGCCGCTGCTGGACACTAATAATGTCGAGGAATTAGCAGATCCACGATTAGGAGATGCTTACGATCCGAGCGAGATGAAACGTGCCATTTTCGCTGCTTCAATGTGCATCCACCACTTATCCTCCATGCGTCTGCAAATGAATGGAGTATGAGTTTTGCTACCTTCTTGCCCTTTTCAATTTCAGGTCAAATTAATCAACTTGTGTCATAAAGAAGCGAATGCAATGCAGGTTGTGTAGATACTCAAGGCAGAAGAAGATCAAGCACTTGAACCAAAACCAAAACCAGTGGCAGCAAGACCACTAGTTTTTAATGCTTGTGACCTGGAAGATTATACTTCCACCACTTATCTCAACGACCTCATTGAAGGAACTGCATGAAAATTGGAGTGTTCTAAAAATCTGTGTAAATGCAAGCAAGTCTTTATTTTATTTGTATCTTCATTTTTATCTTTTGGTGGTTGAATTTAAGGTTTTATTGATTTTCTCTTCGCTTTTTGGCAGCTTTTTGGTTTGGTTTATGAGGAATTAATGGAAAATCTTAGTGGGGAAGAGTACTCAAGGCAAAAAAATTCAACAATGTTATTTATTTTGCATTGTTATGTATTAGTTTAATTTTTTTTTTCTAATCTTATGTATTAGTTTAATTAGTTGTGATGTATTATTATTTATTTTGTTCTTTGCAAATTTATTTTTTGCATTGATGTGTATTAGTTTAATTAGTTGTGATGTATTATTATTTATTTTGTTCTTTGTAAATTTATGTTTTGCATTGTGATGTAACAACAATATTATCTATTTTGCATTTTTATTTATTTTGTTATTTAATTTATATTTTTATAAATTAATTTTAGAAAGTGTTTAAATTATTTTTAAAAAAACATCTAGGCAATTTAAGCATGATATCATAATTTTGTTTTAAAAAAAAACTACTATAAATTTGTTTCAAAAGTTTTAGTCTTAAAAAAAAAAAAANAAAAAAAAAAAAAAAAAAAAAAAAAAAGAAGCCCGGGCTAAATCCCGTTATAATCCGGATATGCAGATTTAACCTGGATATCTGGTTATAAACGGAAATCCGGATTGAATCCGGTTATCTGCTCAGATTAAGTCCGGATTAATCCGGATGGATAACTGTCCGGTTCTCTAAATCCGGATCCAGTTATGGCTGGATACCTGAATCTGGATCCGGATGCACACCCTTACCAGGCCAGTTGTTCATCTTCTTTACTTTCCTACTTTCCTACTTTACCAGGCCGGTTGTTCATCTTCTTTACCAGGCCGGAAGCATTCTGCTTCCGGTTCTTGTTCATCTTCCTTACTTTCCTACTTTTTATTCTTTCTTCAATAGCTGACCAAGGCGGCTCCTCCAACCCTCCTTTCTTTGTCCTTAAAGGTACAATCTTTGAAGGCCATGGATGGCGTTCTATGTACCGGGTGAAAAATCTCCCTGGGCTTCGGGAGGAGTTTGACAATCCCGAGAGTGCCAATATAACGATTCCTGCACGGGGATGTTACGAGATCGAGGGCTTCACAGGCAGGACTGCCCTGTATTCCGCCATGTTTTCTCATGGTTTGAGGCCTCATTTTTATCGCCCTCTCCGAGAAATTTTGGACCTTCTTGAATTGGCCCCTGCCCAACTCCATCCTCATTCTTACAAGACCTATCTGTGTGCCTGTATCATCTACCGCATGGTCCTAGAACCCCTTGGAGATGTTTATCCCGACCTCACAGCTCGAAAATTTCTATCCTTCTACCATCGTCGGTTTAACAAAAGCAACGTTGCCAGTTTCCGCAAGAAGGATAGATTTCCTGCTCTGGCTTGTCTTGAGGGCCGTCATTACAATGCTAAAGCTTAGAATACAAAATTTTTCTTTATCACTGGCACAGGCTGGGACTTTCCTGCTGGGGAGGCCCATACTCGAGATTTTCCTGTTAGGGCGATATGGCACCCTGTTCCTGAAGACAAGGTCGTGTGGGCGACCATGCCGCCTCTATCGCGTCGGGAGTTGTCCCGAATTGAGATTGTTCGTTCTTGGGTTGAGGCCCATGAAGATGAGGTGTGGTCTGACCTCATCTTGACGCTTGACAATGTTGACCGCTTCTTGATGACGCCCAACCGTTCTCAGGTTCAAGGGCGTAAATTTATGATTTTGGAGTTGATCCCTGCCTCCATCAAGAAAGCTCCCGTGAAGACCAAACCCTCTGTTGGTCATGAGGAGGGTAGCTGCCTCGAACAAGAAGGGGTTAAAAAGACAAAGAAGTCATTCGAAATGAAGGGTGGCGAGGAGAGGAGGGACATCCGGAGCAAAAAGAGGAATGACGGTGCGAGTCAAAAAAGGGCTCATCTTGAAGGTTTCTCCTCTTCGTCTCCTCTGCAGAAGAAAGCCACGGCAGCTTCGGAGGGCGTCCAAATGCAATCGCCCATTCAATAGCAGGTGGAAACTGTTGTGTGTTCTGGAGGCGCCCAGGCGCAAAGACCTTCCCCGCCTATTCAACAGCAGGCGGAAACTGCTAGGCGTTCTGGAGGTGTCCAAGCTAAAGGAGCCTCCCCGCCAAGTTTTGTCACCACTGTACCACCCCGCGACTCATCTGTGAAGCCGCGGTCTCTCAGCCTGCTAGACGCTGAGAGCCTGGCTAGCATGGCCCTTTTTGATCTGGCCGATGCTTTCAAGGTTAACTCCCCTTCTCCAGCACACCCACTATCGATCTCTCCCATTTCTGGGTTTCCTGTGGTAGAAAGTCAGGTGAAGGGAGGTGAATTGGATGCCGAAGTAGCAGCTGCCCTAAACCTTGAGGGTATTATTGGCCCAGTGTCGGCTAGGGCTTGGTTACCTCAAGGTCAAAAGGGGTCGATTCTGCAGAGCTCCCGCCTCCTTGCCGTGAGGCTACTTGTGTTGAGGCAGGAGTTGCTCAAGTGACTCCTGAGACCCCGGCCATCACTGTTTCTGGGGAATGTACCCCTGCGCCAGCAGGGAGTGGTGTGGGGCCCTTTATCCATTCTCATTTCTCCCCTTCCCTGGGAGAAGGAATTGACTCCGTCCTAAGAGCGGATGGAGATGATTGTTTGCCGGAAGCTACTCGCCCGGTTGACGATGCTTCACCTCGCTCCCAACCTCCTGTCCCCGTTATTCGCCTCGATAGTCAGTCCGGGGAAGGGGCAGATCTAGGCCTTGCCTTGGTCCCCTTGGTGGAATTTGATCGTATAGCCAGTGGTGAGGCCTCTTCTTCTTCGGCCAACACCCGAACTGAAGCTGTTACTCAGATGGCCAATCATTTAAAAGATTGGTTTTCCAAGGTACTGTTTAGCATGTTTTCCTCCTCTTTTTGTCTTTCTTTTTTTTGAATAGTTTTTGACCTGTGTGTCCTCCTTTTCCTTCGTAGGGGTTTGATGATATGGCGACATGGATCGTGGCGGAGCGTGCTCGCTTAGAAGGGGAAGTCCTTGAACAGCGGAAGGCATGCAAGGCCACAGAGCTTGCTGCCAGGGACTGTCAGGTGGACAAGGCCAAGCTGGATGCCATGTCAGAGAGGGTGAAGGGGTTCGAGGTGTAGTTGGAACAATCAAAGGGTCATTCCCTCTCGCTCCGAGGTGATTTGGATATTCAAGAGGAAGAACTTTGTTGTCCTCGAGAGTCTGACCTCCTTGCTTAAATAGCTAAGGAACGGGACGCCCACGACCTGCAATTTATTAAAGCTAAGAGGGATTTAACAAAGTCCAGCTCTCTGATGTCCGGCAGAAATCTGAAGCTGATCTATTCGCCCTCCAGTACAAACTTCTCGCCCTTACCGGGATTCAGCTCGCCAAGAGCTGACATCTTCACAGGGGCGTATTTAGGAGCTAACTCAACAGTTAGCTATTGCTGAGGAGAAGGCTTGCCTTGCTACCTGGGATCTTTCCGTGGCACAGGGGGAGCTATAGGAGCTTGGGGAGCGTCATGACAAATACAAGAGAAATCACGCAGGCGTGGTTGAAGAGCTCAGGTAAGCTAAGCTGCAGATGGAGGCTTGGGAAAAACGCCTATCCGGAAGGAAAAAAGAACTTGCCAAGGCTCGGGCTGAAGTTCAACGCCTGTGTGATCAATTAGCCTTTGTGCAGGATGTCCAGAGTAGTGCTTTTGGTTTCGGCTACGGTTCTGGTATTCTTAGGCTAAGGTCCCTTCTCTTGTCCAATCCCTCCACGGACCTTGTAAACCTGTCCGTCGAGCTGACAGATTTGGACGGAACGAGATGCCTAACGCCTTTACAGGGAGTCCCCCTCTACCGCCCCCAAATGACTCACTCAAAAATGAGCAGCACAAAGGCTATCCCAAGTGCAGGAGTATGTCACGTAATAATTAGGAATAAATTCCTAGATCGTCTCCTCAAGGAAAATGCTTAAAAATCAAACTCGTGAAAGTAGTGAAAATATTTACGATGAGAGAATAAAACTAAAGTGACGATATGTACAATGAATGTGGGAGTGCAATGGAAATGAAATTTTACTAGTCATGGACTAGATTCATGTTTGTTGGTTTTGAGTGAACGATGAAAAGTAAGAAATTAAAATGCAAGACAGTAAATTAAAATTACTAGAAATTAAATAACTTAAATTTAAAGGAACAAGAAAATTAAACAGCATAAATTTAAATTGCAGGAAATTAAAAGTGCGAGGAAATTAAATGACATAAATTTAAATTGCAGGAAATTAAAAGTGCAAGAAAATTAAATAAATTTAAATTGCAGGAAATTAAAAGTGCGAGGAAATTAAATGACAAAAAAATAAATTGCAGGAAATTAAAAGTGCAAGGAAATTAAATGACATAAATTTAAATTAAGTGAGGACAGGAATTGTAAGGAATAAACTTGATGTTTGGAAATGGAGACTGCGTTCTCCAACCTAAAAATCTGAGTTTCCAATGTAAGGAATAAATCTGATGTTTGGAAATGGAGACTGTGTTCTCCAACCCAAAAATCTAAATTTTCAATTAAAATGAACTCTCAACTAAAATAAACTATACTCCCAACATTTCTCAAAAAGGACTGAAAATTTATTCACTAAACAAACTCAAGACTAGAATTTAAGACTTAAAAAAATAAAGTTTACTGGACTATAAATTAAAACTGATTTCTGAAATGATGAATGAATTACACAAAACTAACATCTGAAAAATAAAAACTGACTAAAAAAAACTCCCCTCTATTTTTTTCTGAACTCTAACTCTAATTTCACACTTAAAATCTCTCTAACTCCTGACTGACTCTCCCTCTCTCCAGTGCATCTACAAGCTCTTATATAGGCATCCAAAGTATGTGCTTAGCTGCCCTGTGTATGTGATCTCGTCCCCACTCAGAAAGTTACTCCATTTGTCCCTGCATGTGACCGGTGTGAGTGGTCTGTCCAAATGAAAAGGTCCCAGCTGTTCACGTGAGTGTCCATCGTTGGCCTTTCTCCTTTCGGCGTTACTGCGCTTCACTGGCCCAGCGTGTGTCCGCATTCTTGCTTTCTCTTCATTTCTTTTTTTTTTCTTTCATTTGTTTCTCTGGTTCGGCCAAACTCACGCACGCAGGCATGAAGACGGACGCTGCTTGTGAGTTGGCAAGTTGGCAGCTCATTTCTTCTTCTTCTCTTTTCCTTTCTGTTGCAGCATGTCTGGGTAGAAACGTTGCTGCCGCTGTGCTCGTGGTGATGCAGAGGATTCCACACGGCTATTGATAGAAGTGCTGCCGTGGCTACAGGTTGGCTGTGGAGGGCGTGTTGTAGAGTGCATGAACGTTGGCAGCGAGGTGGACGTGCGGAGGGGCACTACACCGTGGAGGTGTTGCTGAGCATGCGGAGGTTGGATGAGGCTGCACTGGGCGGCGGAGTAGTAGGTGGCTGGCGTGCATGCAGTGCGGTGGAGCTTGAAATGCTTTGTTTAGAACGTATGAAAACAGAGGTGGATGGTAGTGCTGTCGGGAGGCCGTGCATGGTGGGCAGTGGCGCACTGTGCTCTGTTTCGAGTAGGACAGAGGTTGAAGATGATGATGCTGCTGTAGCTCGGTGGTTTCGTGGAGTGTTGCTGCCGAACGCCGTGGAGAAGTGATCTCCGGCGTCTTCTGTTGTTGCTGGCGGCTGCAGGTGGGACAGCGAAGTGCAGTTGCGCTGTGCATGAGGATGCGATCATGAGGTTGAAGATGACGCAAACGACGTGTCATTTGTGTCCGTAGACAAAACGGCACGTCGTTTAGCGTAAATGGTGAAACCAATTCAGTGCAAAACGACATGTCGTTTTGGTCTGCCGACCAAACGACATGTCGTTTAGTCAGCGCAGAAAAACAAAAAAAAATAAAAATAAAAATAAAAAAAAAAAATAAAAAGTTAAATGAAATAAAACAGGCAGAATAAATAATAATATAAAAAAACTATGCTTTTTTTTTTTTTCAAAGGGCTCGGTAGTCCTGCAGTTTACTTCTCCTGTGTAAAATCCATGAACAGTAATGAAGAAAACTATGAGTGTAAGCATGTGCAAAAGATCATTCGAGATTTTCCCTTCATTATATATAAATCATGCCAAGTCTATCTCAATAAATATAGTATCCTGGTGTTTCAAGTCATACATCAAGCAGAATATGATGCATCAGGAATTATGTTCTATGCTTAGGGTTGAAAATAAATCTTCATAAAATAATCCCGCTCAACTACACCACCAAGATACTCAAATGGTAGAAATAGAGTGTGTGTCAATCAAGTCCATAACAATGCATATCACATTAAGGCAAAATATTGTTTATCCAGTGCACACACAAAAAATACGCTATAAAAGAAAAACTATCACAGAAAATAAAGAAAGAAAAA
>QEOT01005079.1:63424-74441 GCA_003123785.1 Pterocarya stenoptera | reverse complement strand
TGACTCACTCAAAAATGAGCAGCACAAAGGCTATCCCAAGTGCAGGAGTATGTCGCGTAATAATTAGGAATAAATTCCTAGATCGTCTCCTCAGGGAAAATGCTTAAAAATCAAACTCGTGAAAGTAGTGAAAATATTTACGATGAGAGAATAAAATGAAATTTACGATATGTACAATGAATGTGGGAGTGCAATGGAAATGAAATTTTACTAGTCATGGACTAGATTCATGTTTGTTGGTTTTGAGTGAACGATGAAAAGTAAGAAATTAAAATGCAAGACAGTAAATTAAAATTACTGGAAATTAAATAACTTAAATTTAAAGGAACAAGAAAATTAAACAGCATAAATTTAAATTGCAGGAAATTAAAAGTGCAAGAAAATTAAATAAATTTAAATTGCAGAAAATTAAAAGTGCGAGGAAATTAAATGACATAAATTTAAATTGCAGGAAATTAAAAGTGCAAGAAAATTAAATAAATTTAAATTGCAGGAAATTAAAAGTGCGAGGAAATTAAATGACATAAATTTAAATTACATGAAATTAAAAGTGCCCTGCAATTAAATGACATAAAAATAAATTGCAGGAGATTAAAAGTACAAGAAAATTAAATAAATTTAAATTGCAGGAAATTAAAAGTGTGAGGAAATTAAATGACATAAAAATAAATTGCAGGAAATTAAAAGTGCGAGGAAATTAAATGACATAAATTTAAATTAAGTGAGGACAGGAATTGTAAGGAATAAACTGATGTTTGGAAATGGAGACTGCGTTCTCCAACCCAAAAATTTGAGTTTCCAATGTAAGGAATAAATCTGATGTTTGGAAATGGAGACTGTGTTCTCCAACCCAAAAATCTAAACTTCCAATTAAAATGAACTCTCAACTAAAATAAACTATACTCCCAACATTTCTCAAAGAGGACTGAAAATTTATTCACTAAACAAACTCAAGACTGGAATTTAATACTTAAAAAAATAAAGTTTACTGGACTATAAATTAAAACTGATTTCTGAAATGATGAATGAATTACACAAAACTAACATCTGAAAAATAAAAACTGACTAAAAAAAACTCCCCACTATTTTTTTCTGAACTCTAACTCTAATTTCACATTTAAAATCTCTCTAACTCCTGACTGACTCTCCCTCTCTCCAGTGCATCTACAAGCTCTTATATAGGCATCCAAAGTATGTGCTTAGCTGCCCCGTGTATGTGATCTCGTCCCCACTCAGAAAGTTATTCCATTTGTCCCTGCATGTGACCGGTGTGAGTGGTCTGTCCAAATGAAAAGGTCCCAGCTGTTCACGTGAGTGTCCATCGTTGGCCTTTCTCCTTTCGGCATTACTGCGCTTCACTGGCCCAGCCTGTGTCCGCATTCTTGCTTTCTCTTCATTTCTTTTTTTTTTTCCTTCATTTCTTTCTCTGGTTCGGCCAAACTCACGCACGCACGCATGAAGACGGACGCTGCTTGTGAGTTGGCAAGTTGGCAGCTCATTTCTTCTTCTTCTCTTTTCCATTCTGTTGCAGCATGTCTGGGTAGAAACGTTGCTACCGCTGTGCTCGTGGTGATGCAGAGGAGTCCACGCGGCTGTTGGTAGAAGTGCTGCCGTGGCTACAGGTTGGCTGTGGAGGGCGTGTTGTAGAGTGCATGAACGTTGGTAGCGAGGTGGACGTGGGGAGGGGCACTGCACCGTGGAGGTGCTGCTGAGCATGCGGAGGTTGGATGAGGCTACACTGGGCGGCGGAGTAGTAGGTGGCTGGCGTGCATGCAGTCCGGTGGAGCTTGAAATCCTGTTTCGGACGTATGAAAACAGAGGTGGATGGTAGTGCTGTCGGGAGGCCGTGCATGGTGGGCAGTGGCACACTGTGCTCTGTTTCGAGTAGGACAGAGGTTGAAGATGATGATGCTGCTGTAGCTCGGTGGTTTCGTGGAGTGTTGCTGACGAACGCCGTGGAGAAGTGATCTCTGACGTCTTCTATTGTTGCTGGCGGCTGCAGGTGGGACAGCGAAGTGCAGCTGCGCTGTGCATGAGGATGCGATCGTGAGGTTGAAGATGACGCAAACGACGTGTCGTTTGTGTCTGTAGATAAAACTACACGTCGTTTAGTGTAAATGGTGAAACCAATTCAGTGCAAAACGATATGTCGTTTTGGTTTGCAGACCAAACGACATGTCGTTTAGTCAGCGCAAAAAAAAAAAATAATAAATAAATAAAATAAAATAAAATAAAAAGTTAAATGAAATAAAATAGGAAGTATAAATAATAATATAAAAAAATAAAAATAAAATAAAGCTTAGAAAAGGAAAATAAATAAATAAATAAAATAAAAGTAGACTAAAATATTAAAAGTGTGTTGTGCATGTGAAGAAATTATTGCCCAAATAAATCACAAGTTATAAAATCAAGCATAGACTATGCTTTTAATCAAGTTAAATCACAACTTGGATTTATGCCTCTTAATTAATTTTTCCATCTAAAACTAATGATAAAATAATAAAATAAATAAAAATATATTGGTTTTAAATGTATAAAATATGCAATAATGCAGCTCAATCACCAAACGAAGCTTCATAATTCCTTTGTTCCTCTTTTTATGTATATGTGCCCATTTTTTTTTTTTTTTATTCTTTCTTTGATGTAGGCCCCCTTTCCTTCACCTTGAATCGAGATTCAGGGTGTAATATATATATACTACACTTTTCCTTCATATTGAATTCTATCATTCCATTAGACTTGTTCTTGGTTGTGTAGGAATTTCTTCGTTGCGTTCCTCTTTTATTAACACCGTAGTTGCTAGCTTTTATACTTGGCACCTCAAGTTGTTGCTACTTGTTTCTTGTGTTTAANTTGCTATAGCTTGTCTCCTGTATTTAGGGGTCGGCGTGGTCTGATGACCTACGCTCCCTTTTATACTTGGCACCATAAGCTACTATGGCTTGTCTAACTACTATGGCTTGTCTTTGGTGTTTAGGGGTCGGGGTGGTCTGATGACCTACGCGCAATTTTATACTTGGCACCACAAGTTGCTATGACTTGTCTTTGGTGTTTAGGGGTCAGCGTGGCCTGATTACCTACGCGCCATTTTATACTTGGCACCACAAGCTGCTATGGTTTGTATTTGGTATTTAGGGGTCGGCGTGGTTTGATGACCTACGCGCCCTTTTGTACTTGACTTTGAGCGATGTTATCTTTCTGTTGAGGGCTCACAAAAAATAAAGACATAACAAGTTATGGCTAATAACAGGGCAATCGAAACATCCTTATGTTAATGATCATAAACGTAAAAATTCAACGTAAAGAAAACATGAAATTTAACAGAAATGAAAATACTGCCAAAGCGAAAATACTGCAGCTCTACTGATAGAATTTCTTCAAGTGCTTCGCTTTCCATGGATGTGGTAGTTCCTTGCCCTCATTGTCTTTTCGTTGGTATGTCCCTGGCCTATTGTTGGCTATTACCAAGTAGGGACCTTCCCATCGAGGCCCCATCTTTCCTTCACCTTAGGTTGTCACCCCGCTCTTCTTCAAGACCTGGTCGCCCACTTCTAAAGTCCTGGGCTTTACCCTTTTATTGAAATATTGCCTAGCCTTCGTCTTCTCCCATAGCATTCTTGCTTTCGCCATCTCCCTTTCTTCCTCCACCAAGTCGAAATATTCCTCCACTTTTTTGTCATTCTGGAGGGCCGAGAAGTAAGTTGTTCTGTAGGTGGGGAGTCCTCTTTCGACTGGAGCTACTGTCTCGCAACCATACGCCAATGTGAATGGGGATTCCCCTGTAAGAGTCTTTGCCGAGGTTCTATAGGCCTAAAGCACACCAAGCAACTCCTATGCCTACTCCCCCTTTTTCTCTGCGACTTTCTTCTTTAGGATTGAAAGCAGCGCCTTGTTTGTAGCTTCCACCTGTTCGTTTGCTTGAGGGTGACCTGGGGAGGAGTACTTTACTTTGATCTTCAACTCCACACACCCGAACCACCCTCTAGCTGTTCCTTTCAACGTCAATGGAAAGGCTCGGCAAGCTGTCTCGCCGGGGAAGTCGTGGAGTGTTATATGGGCTTTGTAGTTCTCCAGATGATCCACTAGATTTTTGGACCCATTGTCCAAGTCTACTTGGGGCACCTTGAAGTTTGGTAGGAGGGGCACGACCATTATTCGTTCACTATATGGCAGATCTATTCTACCGAACAGACATTCAACTGAAGAAGATCCTCCCATATTCTTTGCCATTTCTTCATATTTTCCACCAGTTCTTTCAACTCATCGTGTATCTTTTCTTTCTCCGTCCGCCCTAGATGCGACTTCATATTGGATGGTTCTTCTCCTTCTCCTTGTTCGCTATGGGCGGGTACAATGGTATCGCTGGATTCAGCATTCCTCTGCCGTAGGTCGTCATTCTCCTTCTTCAAGATCATCATTGCCTCCAATGCTTGCTTCAACCTTTCCTCAGTTGTTGCTAGTCACGCTTCGACGGGTGGATCCATTGCTCGGCTTACCACGGAACAAGTGACAGTTGGCATGTGAGAACCATGTAAAGTGATTATCAACCAGGAGATCCCATAGACGGCGCCAATGTAAAGGACGTGTCTCACTTCCAAACTGTCCCCCAAACCTGCGCAATGATCCAGGTGAAGTTGGCCTGGTTCGCCTGGAAAAACTCCGATGCTTAAGTCAGTTTTTGAGTTTTGAAAATAATTCAATCAGAACTCAGCCAAGAAAATCCTCCCCTTTTATTGAGGGTTACCTGGTATATATAAGATTCTGTTGTTGCACTTATCTGATGCCGAATCTTTTTGTGTTGATCCAATTTTCTTGGGGTGCACTCTGTGTTTGAAGTGGTCACGTATGTGCGTGGGATCTCTACTTTTTCGTAGGCGGTTGCATGTATATCTTTGACTTGGTAGGGCTTTTGCTACACCAGCTTCGTATGTTTGGCCAAGGGCCTTTTTTGTTAGGCTCCTTTTCTATTTGGGCCTGTTTACTCAAAATAGGCTTTTTTATTATTATAAGCCCTCCAAGTAGTGTTACGTATACTTATAACTTTTACTTATATTTTTATTAATTACAAGACTCATTTTGTCTGTTTTATTTTTAAATTTAAATTTTAAATTTTAAATTTCATAATTTCTAATATGTTATCAATAACTGATATGTAGAGAAATAAATTTTTTTTAAATACAAATAGTAATTTTCAACTTTAAAAGGAGTATGTCTCAAATTTAGTTATGGTTGAAAGTAGACGATCTGATCATGAGGAGCGTATCCAAGCAATGACGTAAGCATATATGGGCAAGATACGTGTTTTTTATCCAACTATTCAAATCTCAATAGTAATTAAGAAAAAATTTAAACAACTTTATGTTATTCACACAATTTCTATTCATTATAATTTTTTTAATTTTTATTATTTTTTTATTAAATATTTAATATATAAATAATAAATAGAAGAATTGAACTAATTTAAAAAGAATAAATTACAAAAAATACGATAAGTAAAGATTAAAAAGATTCCGCAGCATTGCCCTCAAATTAAAACCCAAATCACGTCTGATCGCAGGGGAACTGCGCCCATGCTCATATTTTATTCCCATTTTCCAAGTATGTTCTTGTCAAAGAAGCCTTCAATGAATGGATTATTGAAGTGGTAGACTGGAAGTACATAAAACGTCATGCATGCGCATCAATTTATTGTCCGTGTACGTACCTAATTCATAGTCAGTATCAAAGTCAGATTTCGTACCCACGTGAAGGAAAAGTCAATTTGTTTAACCTATAGGCCGAGAAGGTAATGACGTACATGCTTGTGTACGTCCACATAATTAGAAACTTTACACATTAATTAATGTTATGATCGTGGGTACGAGTACTCCATCGATTTGATTTATTAAAATCATAAAAATACAGTCATTTTTACATAATTTTTATCCACGTTATTATGTAATTGATTGTGTATTTTTTTAATATAAAATAAATGTTAAGTTTTATTATAATGTGTATAAAGAATATGCAAAATAATTATATATAGGATAATTGATTATTTAGGCTCCTAGCAATTTGTCTCAAACGTGAACCTATGAATATATTCCTACCATCAACTATTCAGATCGAATGAATCAACTTCGATTCATTTTCCTATGAATTTTCTAACTTTAAGGCCAACAACACAAGATATTAATAATTAAGGCATTCCAACTTAAATAGTTTTATTTCACTACTACAGCTAATGTAGGTGATACTAACCATCAAAATATAAAACGTAACAAAGGCTTAGAATACAGTCGAATGGAAGGTACTGCAATTCAATTAAAAAAAAAACAACTTGAAAAAAAGAAAATTTAGTCTATAAGAGACAGATTACCCGTCCTAATAAAGACCCGCCATCCATGCTGCATGCTTGCGCAGGCGTAGAGATTTGTTCTTATAGTATACCGCTGATATATTTTACTTTAGTAGGAAAAAAAAATACAATTTCTAAAAGTTTATTAAGTTTTTAAAAGTTTTTTATGATGCCACTTTGAGAATCTTTGGCTCATTGTATGTGACCTCTAATTTGTTAATTCAATAAATTTGTACAATTAAGAATACTTTGAACAACATGTGTGAGAGTGATGATGGTATGTTGATGAGAACGGCATCTACTATGAAACTTAAGTTTGATAAATATTGGGGGAACACTGATAGGATGAACATGATTGTTTATGTAGCTTTTTTCCTTGACCCCCGATATAAGATTACAGCCTTATCATATTGGTTAAAAAGTTGCAAAGGGGATGGATCGGAGATAGAATTGAGGCCAACGTAAGATTGCTCATGAATCGTTTGATTGGGCAATACCACAAGTTTCATGGGCTAGGTAGTGGAAGATCAAATAATACCACAACTATTATTGGTGATGACCTGAACTGTGATGATTTTGATACAGCTCCAGATCAATATCTTGAGAAGCAAAATAGTTCGGTACTTAGCTCGGACATGGATAGATATTTGTCGGATGTGATTGAACCAAAAGTTCCTGAGTTACTCTACCATCTCAACTCAGGAGCTGAGCGGCATAGTTGCACTACCATTTGCTCTTAGGATACATTTGAGTAATGAGATGAGATGAGAAAATTTCAAAACTTTTCAAAATATTGTTTCCAAATATCACTTAAACACTTAACACTTTTTAATTTTAAATATTCTGTTTTTTCATTTAATCATTACAATTTTTATAAATTAAAAAAAAAATCAATACCATTTTTTAAAACTAAAAAATTATATTAATTTTTTTAAAACTTTATAATATATTAAACTTTGGGATCTGAACCATTGGTTTTTGAGACGGATATTTCCTTCATGTTGAGAATTATTTGATCTGGCCGGCCGGTTTGATCTTGCTGAAATTTGATTCAATATTAGTTATAGGACGCTTAATTATTTTATAACAAGATAAAGAAACATGTGTTCTTCATCCAAAAAATTATTTTACTCTGTCATGTTGAAACTAGACCCAAATTAACCGTACTCTATCCTTTGCTTGATGAACCTCAATTTTCAATGAAATTGGCTTGGCCGTACTGGGTCTAATTGTTAATAAATCTATTGAATTAGAGTCATCATTATGTATGTCAAATCAACGAGTCGAATTCGAGTTATTTTATTTTGCTTTGTTAATTAGTTAATATTTACTACCGACTACTTTCACGTCTGTACTCGGTTGTCTCAGCTAGAGGTATCCAGGAAGCTTCTCTCTCATGGGTGTTTAATCTAAGATTCTTGCATTCATACATGGGATGGACGTTGACCCAAGAAGCCTGTATGAAATTTTCCTTTTCGTTGCCGAGTAGTACTGTACAACCAATCTATATATATTAGAGACCCTGGTGCGTTTGGATACCTAACTCATCCTAACTCATCTCAACTTATCATTACATCTTTTTCAAATCCCAATACAAAATATAATAAATAATTCAACTTTTTCAAATTTTAAAATAATTTTAATATTAAAAAATAATATTCTAACAATATTTTATCATCTCAATTCAACTCAACTCACTTCAACATCCAAACCCACCCTAATTTGCCACAGGATACACCAGCATTTTCTCCCAACCTGCACCAGTGTTTTTCTGGAAACTCTTTTGCTCCAAGCTTTGCAAAGCATGAAGAATCCAAGCTGCAAATCGATCTTTATATCAAGCATTTTGATCTCTGTAGTTCTTTTCTCACATCTAACGTCAACTGCATCTCAGGAAGCCGGTAATGCATGCAGAAGATACACACATGTTTCATTTGCTTTCCTTTTTTATTTTCTCCTTATATAAGTTTTCTTTCCGAGTTGTTCAGTACTGTTCTATCTATAATCTGTGAATCATATGCTGCAGAGGATGAGAGAGAGTTTGATTATTTGGAAGGTAGCGAGATGGGGCCACGTCATTGGGGAGACATCCGGAAAGAATGGGCTGCATGTAAGAATGGAGATATGCAGTCTCCCATAGATTTGTCAAGTCAGAGAGTGGAATTGATTCCCAGGTTGGGGGAACTAAAAAGGTGCTACAAACTTTCTAATGCCACCGTCAAGAATAGAGGGCATGATATTTCGGTAAGGAAGAAAGTTGGCAAACTATTAAGTTTTGTTTATGGTTTTTCGATCGGTGTCTATTCGCTTCATGCGTCTTTTCCGGTTTATATCCTTTGAACTTGAGTTAATTTTCCGGGTGATCTTGTTCTTCATTTTAGATTTTATTACATCTAATCATATTTGCTGATGTTTTATATTTCAAATGATTTTATATATTTATTATTTAGATTTCATATCGACTTAAAATATTGTGATTACAAATGAAGAAAGTTTAAAATGATCAAGAGAGATAATTAATACGAAAAATGCTACTCTTACCGCTAATTCTTATCGTTGGTTTTTACCGCTCTGACTTTTTAAATTTTTTAATTATTATTTTTTATTTAATGATTAAGAAGTGTTTTTTAATAATATTATGAATTTTTTTATTTTTTAAAAAATATTTAAATGTATTAAAAAAATAGATATAAAAAAACACAAAAAAAAATAAAACACACTAATTTACACTAACGGTAGAGAAGAGCGGTGGCTCCCAGCGGTGGGAGTAGCACCGCTCAATTAATACTGATGTTCAGTGAGGTGGACCATCTGCATGCAAGCTAGGGTAAGAAAGCTTCCTTACTTCCCTGCCTCCGAAAATGGTGGCCTGTGGCCCTATCATAGGGGAGATCATCAAGTTGGACGCCATCCTAATGGGGAAGCTGACTGCTTACTATGCAGAACGTCAACTCCACTAGCTATCATATCAGATTTACTAATTTTTTTTCGAGTTGTGCTACAACTCCCGCTGGGGCTCCGTTGGGAGTGTAGCCTCACTTTTTATGAGTATTTTTTAAATTTTTTTATCTGTAGATATTTTTAATAATTTTTAATATTTTTAAAAAATAAAATAAATTTAAAATATTATTAAAAATTATTTTCTTAATCAGAAAATAAAAAAAATAATTAAAAAATATTTTCTTAATCATCAAATAAAATAAAAAAGTAATTTTTTACAATTTTTTCTTGTTATTAATGAAAGTTGTAAACAATAATACAATATATCGGACATGCAATGAAGACAATTATTTTCTTGTTAATACATCAAGTTCTTGTTTATTTTTAAGATCAAAATTTAAAATTTTAAAAATTTTGAAATCTTCTATTTCATCATTATAATTTTTTTTAATTTTTATATAAAATAAAATAAATAATTTAATTTTTTTAAATCTTAAAATAAATATAATAATAAAAAATATATTTTAACAATATTTTAATTAACATTTCAATTTTAATCTCACCTCATCTCATTAAACAAACGAGGCCTAAATGTCAATGTCATGCATGCAGGTGCAATGGGTAGGTGATGCCGGCTCCATACAGATCAACGGCACTGATTACTCTCTCCAACAAGGACATTGGCACTCACCTTCCGAGCATTCCATCAAGGGCAGGAGGTCACTCCCTCTCTCTGTCTCTGTGTCTCTATCTCTCTCTCTGTCTCTCACTCTCTATCTGTCTTTGTCTCTCTATCTCTGTCTCTGTCTCTGTCTCTCTCGCTCTGTACATCCTTCTTCTTCTACATCTGGAAGAAATATTAGGAACTTGCTGAACAAGTTCATGGACTTTTTTTTGTTTCTTTCTGTCTTCTTGTTAAATTAGGTATGACTTGGAGCTGCATATGGTTCACTTAAGCCAGGACCTCAACATCAAAAATAAGATTGTTTTTGTTGGACTTTTCTATAAGATTGGTCGACCTGATGCTTTCCTCTCAAAGGTGCAAATACTCCCCCAGGATTCCTAAATTACGTTTGCCATTTTTTCCTCTGGTTAAATGATATGTAGCACAAACCCTTAAAAAGTCAACAAGAAAGGAAAAGAAAATCATTTTTTCATTGTTATGATCAAATTAAGAAATTAATTGGAAGCAATGAGACAGGACAATCTTCCAAGAAATTAGCCAATTTCAATGAAAAACGACAACGACACAAGTCTTGAAACATGTTACTAATTTGGATTTCAGTTGATGAGACACATAATATCTATGGGCGCCGATGAAAAGGCAGAAAGAAATATGGGGGTGATTGATCCTACAGAAATAAAAATGGGAGGAAAGAGGCACTACAGATACATGGGCTCTCTCACTGTTCCTCCATGCACTGAAGGTGTTACTTGGATAATCAATAAGAAGGTAAAGCCCCTGTTAAACCTAGTCATCTCCTTAATTTGTAAATTCTTCATGAGTTTTTTGTTAGGCTAGAATGAGACATTTGATAATATTTGATTATATTTAAAATGCACCCTCAGGTAAGGACTGTGTCAAGAAAGCAAGTAAAGTTACTCAGAGAGGTGGTCCATGATGTAAGTAACAAAACTGTTTTCATCTAGCTATTTATATATAATCATTTGTGTTATGTATTAGATCCTTGTCCCATTCTCATCCCATTGTGTTCATATAATATTCACCCTCAACAGATC
>QEOT01005079.1:3126-56920 GCA_003123785.1 Pterocarya stenoptera | reverse complement strand
AAAAAAAAAAAAAAAAAAAAAAAGGCCGGGCTAAATCCAGTTATAACCCGAAATCCGGATTGAATCCAGTTATCCACCCGGATTAATTCCGGATTCATCTGGGCGGATAACTGCCCGGTTTTTTAAATCCGGATCCAGTTATGGCTAGATACCCGAATCCGGATCCAGATGCACACCCCTACCAAACTGGTTGCTATATATATATCTTGAGGAAAACTTATATTCCATTATTTTTCTTTCAAAAATAGGATAATTATTCTATATTTTATATTTTTAACAAGTGGGAGTTTGAACTTTGAAGATGTATTTTAAGAACGATGCGATAATTCAAGAAGAAGTTTTGCAATTAATTACTATCTTGAGGAAAACCTAAAAGCTAGGCCCTAGAACACTATAAGAAAAATGGGTATGTGTGAATTCTTTTTTGTGATGAAAATAACTATTTGCGATAAAAATAGACTTATTTTAATTGAAAATAATCATTTTGTTGAAAATAATTGGTCGTAAATAAATAATTTTTGTTGTTGTTGAAGTTTAATAATTTTCATAACCCATGTTGCGTTATGAATCTAAGCTCTAGCTAGCTAGCTTGGCACTACCTATCTGGCTCTTATTCTAGATCTATTTGTTTGTGGACTGTGGACCATAGACACGGTGTGGACATGGGCTGTTTTATGTGGAACCCGTCTTTACTTTTGTACGAAAATGTTAGCTGGTGGAGTACTGGGGGTCGGTCCCTTGGCTATTACTGCACTCATAATTAAAAGGTCTCTTTTTTTTCTTTTTCTTTTTTATGCCAGCTACCCTATTTGATCTGCCAGACTACCACTTGCTCTTTCTCTGTGGAAAGGGGGGCCAACTACCACTAGCGCGCCTGCCAGTGCAATTTACAAGCCAGAAGTCAGAGTTGGCTATATTTTTTGGAGGGATCTGGGGTTGATGCTAGACTCCCTATCTCCGCCACTTTCTCCTACGCAAGTGGGTGGAAAACGTTTCCTTGCCTATTGAGGCCGATTGGCCAACAATCCATGAAATGTGGCCAGGTTGTTTCTTCGCCGTGCATATAGGCAAGCACAAGAAGCTCATCCATCGATATAGATTAATTGTGTTTATCAATTTGTGTGAAAAATATTACCAGTTACCTACTGATCAAAAGATATGCATTATCACTTACAAGAGTAGTGGAAATGATGTATCTCACTTTCAAACTGTCCCGCAAACCTGCCCAATGACCCAAGTGAAGTTGGTCTGGTTCGCCTGGGAAAACTCTGATGCTTAAGTCAGTTTTTGAGTTTTGAAAATAATTCAATCAGAACTTAGCCAACAAAATCCTCCCCTTTTATTGAGGGTTACCTGGTATATATAAAATTCTGTTCTTGCACTTATCTAATGCCGGATCTTTTCGTGTTGATCCGAGTTTTTTAGGGTGCACTCTGTGTTTAAAGTGGTCACATATTTGCATGAGATCCCTACTTTCTCGTGGGCGGTTGCATGTATATCTTGGACTTGGTAGGGCTTTTGCTACGCCGGCTTCGTATGTTTGGCCAAGGGCCTTTTTTGTTCGGCCCCTTTTCTATTTGGGTCTATTTACTCAAAATTGGCTTTTTTTTTTTTTTTTAAGTATTATAAGCCCTCTAGTTACCCCGCTAATTCCCTTCGCCTCCTGGCGTGGGGAATTATATGTCTGCTTGTGTTATTCCTTTTAGAAACATTTTGCGATTTGTATTATGGGCTCCCAATACTGGGCTTACATGACATGCTTGACGTGTAGGTTGGCCACCGTTTGTTGGACTAGGCCCGTTTCGTACATGTTTGGTGTCCCAGTCGACCTTTCAGATTTATGTGCCATTGCCCTCCTCTTCTTTCTTTTCTTGATTATTTCCTGATGACGTGGCGAGATGGGGGAAGGTTTTCGTGTGACGGTTAACTTCCTCAGTGTCAGGTCATGATGCTCATGACTATTGACGTTTCGTGTTCTCCTCTTTTAAATGCCTCCTCCATTCTTTCTTTCTTTTCTTTATTCCGTCTCTTTGTTCGCCTTCTTTCTTGCATTTTCCCGTCTGCATTCTGCTTCCGGTTCTTGTTCATCTTCCTTACTTTCCTACTTTTCATTCTTTCTTCAATAGCTGACCAAGGCGGCTCCTCCAACCCTCCTTTCTTTGTCCTGAAAGGTACAGTCTTTGAAGGCCATGGATGGCGTTCTATGTATCTGGTGAAAAATCTCCCTAGGCTTCGGGAGGAGTTTGGCAATCCTGAGAGTGGCAATATAACGGTTCCTGCACGGGGATGTTGCGAGATCGAGGGCTTCACAGGCAGGACTGCTCTGTATTCCATCATGTTTTCTCATGGTTTGAGGCCTTATTTTTGTCGCCCTCTCTGAGACATTTTGGACCTTCTTGAATTGGTCCCTGCCCAACTCCATCCTCACTCTTACAGGACCTATCTGTGCGTCTGTATCGTCTACCGCATGGTCCTGGAACCCCTTGGAGATGTTTATCCCGACCTTACAGCTCGAAAATTTCTATCCTTCTACCATCGTCGGTCTAACAAAGGCAACGTTGCCAGTTTCCGCAAGAAGGATAGATTTCCTACTCTGACTCATCTTGAGGGCCGTCATTCCAATGCTAAAGCTTGGAATACAAAATTTTTCTTTATCACTGGCATAGGCTGGGACTTTCCTGCTGGGGAGGCCCGTACTGGAGATTTTCCTGTTAGGTTGATATGGCACCCTGTTCCTGAAGACAAGGTCGTGTGGACGACCATGCCGCCTCTATCGCGTCGGGAGTTGTCCCGAATTGAGATTGTTCGTTCCTGGGTTGAGGCCCATGAAGATGAGGTGTGGTCTGACCTCATCTTGACGCTTGACAATGTTGACTGCTTCTTGATGACGCCCAACCGTTCTCAGGCTCAAGGGCGTAAATTTATGATTTCGGAGTTGATCCCTACCTCCATCAAGAAAGCTCCCTTGAAGACCAAACCCTCTGCTGGTCATGAGGAGGGTAGCCACCCCGAACAAGAAGGGGTTAAAAAGACGAAGAAGTCATCCGAAATGAAGGGTGGTGAGGAGAGGAGGGAGATCCGAAGCAAGAAGAGGAATGATAGTGCGAGTCAAAAAAGGGCTCGTCCTGAAGGTTTCTCCTCTTCGTCTCCTCTGCGGAAGAAAGCCACGGCAGCTTCGGAGGGCGTCCAAACACAATCGCCCTTTCAACAGCAAGTGGAAACTGCTGTGCGTTCTGGAGGCGCCTAGGCGCAAAGACCTTCCCCGCCTATTCAACAGCAGGCAGAAACTGCTGGGCGTTCTGGAGGTGTCCAAGCTCAAGGACCCTCTCCGCCAAGTTTTGTCGCCACTATACCACCCCGCGACTCATCTATGAAGCCGTGGTCTCTCAGCCAGCTAGACGCTGAGAGCCTGGCTAGCATGGCCCTTTTTGATCTGGCCGATGCTTTCAAGATTAACTCCCCTTCTCCAGCACACCCACTATCGATCTCTCCCATTTTTGGGTTTCCTATGGTGGAAAGTCAGGTGAGGGGAGGCGAGTTGGATGCCGAAGTAGCAGCTGCCCTAAACCTTGAGGGTATTATAGGCCCAGCGTCGGCTAGGGCTTGGTTACCCTAAGGCCAAAAGGGGTCGATTTTGCGGAGCTCCCGCCTCCTTGCCGTGAGGCTACTTATGCTGAGGCAGGAGTTGCTCAAGTGACTCCTGAGACCCCGCCCATCACTATTTCTGGGGAATGTACCCCTGCGTCAGCAGGGAGTGGCGAGGGGCCCTCTATCCCTTCTCATTTCTCCCCTTCCCAGGGAGAAGGAATTGACTCCGTCCTAAGAACAGATGGAGATGATTGTTTGCCGGAAGCTGCTCGCCCAGTTGACGATGCTTGACCTCGCCCCCAACCTCCTGTCCCCGTTATTCGCCTAGTCAGTTCGGGGAGGGGGCAGATCTAGGCCTTGCCTTGGTCCCCTTGGTGGAATTTGATCGTATAGCCAGTGGTGAGGCCTCTTCTTTTTCGGCCAACACCCGAACTGAAGCTGTTATTCAGATGGCCAATCATTTAAAAGATTGGTTTTCCAAGGTACTGTTTAGCATGTTTTCCTCCTCTTTTTTTCTTTCTTTTTTTTTTTGAATAGTTTTTGACCTGTGTGTCCTCCTTTTCCTTCGCAGGGGTTTGATGATTTGGCGACATGGATCGTGGCGGAGCGTGCTCGCTTAGAAAGGGAAGTCCTTGAACAGCGGAAGGCATGCGAGGCCGGAAAGCTTGCTGCCAGGGACTGGCAGGCGGACAAGGCCAAGCTGGACGCCATGTCAGAGAGGGTGAAGGGGTTCGAGGTGCAGTTAGAACAATCGAAGGGTCATTCCCTCTCGCTCCAAGGTGATTTGGATATTCAAGAGGAAGAACTTTGTCGTCTTCGAGAGTTTGACCGCCTTGCTTAAATAGCTAAGGAACGGGACGCCCACGACTTGCAGTTTATTAAAGCTAAGAGGGATTTAACAAAGTCCGAGCTCTCTGATTTCCGGCGGAAATCTGAAGCTGATCTGTTCGCCCTCTAGTCCAAACTTCTCACCCTTACCCAGGACCGGGATTCAGCTTGCCAAGAGCTGACATCTTCACAGGGGCGTATTTAGGAGCTAACTCAACAGTTAGCTATTGCTGCAGAGAAGGCTTGCCTTGCTGCCTGGGATCTTTCCTTGGCACAGGGGGAGCTACAAGAGCTTAGGGAGCATCATGACAAGTACAAGAGAAATCACGCAGGTGTGGTTGAAGAGCTCAGGCAAGCTATGCTGCAGATGGAGGCTTGGGAAAAACGCCTATCCGCAAGGAAAAAAGAACTTGCCAAGGCTCGGGTTGAAGTTCGACGCCTGTGTGATCAATTAGCCTTTGTGCAGGATGTCCAGAGCCGTGCTTTTGGTTTCGGCTACGGTTTTGGTATTCTTAGGCTAAGGTCCCTTCTCTTGTCCAATCCCTCCACGGACCTTGTAAACCTGGATCGGGATTTATTTGTTCCCAATAAGAGCAGTCGCCATCGAGCTGACAGATTTGGGCGGAACGAGATGCCTGACGCCTTTACAGGGATTCCCCCTCTACCGCTCCCAGACGAAACTTCATAATTCCTTTGTTCCTCTTTTTATGTTTATGTACCCATTTTTTTTTTTTTTGATTCTTTCTTTGATGTACGCCCCCTTTTCTTCACCTTGGATCGAGATTCCTGGTGTAATGTATATGTACTACACTGTTCCTTCATATTGAATTCTATCATTCCATTAGACTTGTTCAATATTAGTTATAGGACGCTTAATTATTTTATAACAAGATAAAGAAACATGTGTTCTTCATCCAAAAAGTTATTTTACTCTGTCATGTTGAAACTACCCAAATTAACCATACTCTATCCTTTGCTTGATGAACCTCCATTTTCAATGAAATTGGCTTGGCCTTGGGTCTTATTGTTAATAAATCTATTGAATTAGCGTCATCATTATGTATGTCAAATCAACGAGTCGAATTCGAGTTATTTTATTTTGCTTTGTTAATTAGTTAATATTTACTACCTACTACTTTCACGTCTGTACTCGGTTGTCTCAGCTAGAGGTATCCAGGAAGCTTCTCTCTCATGGGTGTTTAATCTAGATTCTTGCATTCATACATGGGATGGACGTTGACCCAAGAAACCTGTAGGAAATTTTCCTTTTCGTTGCCGAGTAGTACTGTACAACCAATCTATATATATTAGAGACCCTGGTCCTTAATTTGCCACAGGATACACCAGCATTTTCTCCCAACCTGCACCAGTGTTTTTCTCGAAACTCTTTTGCTCCAAGCTTTGCAAAGCATGAAGAATCCAAGCTGCAAATCGATCTTTATATCAAGCATTTTGATCTCTGTAGTTCTTTTCTCACATCTAACGTCAACCGCATCTCAGGAAGCCGGTAATGCATGCAGAAGATACACACATGTTTCATTTGCTTTCCTTTTTTATTTTCTCCTTATATAAGTTTTCTTTCCGAGTTGTTCAGTACTGTTCTATCTATAATCTGTGAATCATATGCTGCAGAGGATGAGAGAGAGTTTGATTATTTGGAAGGTAGCGAGATGGGGCCACGTCATTGGGGAGACATCCGGAAAGAATGGGCTGCATGTAAGAATGGAGATATGCAGTCTCCCATAGATTTGTCAAGTCAGAGAGTGGAATTGATTCCGAGGTTGGGGGATATTGAAATTAATGTGCTTATCTTCATTACATGCAACATTTATTTCCTGCTGTGTTTCAAGTAAATGGTTGAGTTAATATGTGTTTGATTACAATGTAATGTAAGCTGAAGAGTCACAAGTCTGTTTATCTATATAGCTGTGTGATCAAGAAAAAAAATGTAATGAGATACGTACTCTCTGTTTTTTTTTCCAGATTTCTCTCTGTTTTTCTACTTCATCTCTTCACTTCACTTTCCTATTTCCTTCAATGGAGAAGGGTATGATTTCTGGAGCATCAAGATGAAGACCTTCTTCATCTCTCAAGATCTGTGGGAGGTGATAGAGAAAGGAGTTACTACTCCAACTGATGGCCAATCTGCTACAGTCCAGGAACAAATCAAGGTTGAGCAACAAAAAGATGCAAAGGCATTATTTGTGCTTCAACAAGCTGTAAGTGACTCTATTTTCCCTAGAATGATGCGAGCTACAACTTCTAAGCAAGCATGGGATATTTTACAATTAGAGTTTCAAGGAAATGCAAAAGTAAAAATTATCAAACTTAAAGGTTTGAGAAGAGAGTTTGAAAATTTTAAAATGAAGGAAAATGAAAGGGTTAAAGAGTACTCTTCTAGATTAATTGAGTTGGTTAATCAGATGAGGACCTATGAAGAAGAAATTTCTGACCAACGCATTGTTCAAAAGATTTTAATTAGTCTCACAGAGAAATTTGATCATGTAGTTGCTGCAATAGAAGAATCTAAGGATTTAAATACATTAAGTATTACTGAGTTGTTGGGGTCTTTACAAGCACATGAACAAAGAGTTGAGAGAAGAATAGAAGATACTCTTGAAAATGCATTTCAATCTAAAGTAAATGTAAGATCTCAAAAGCCAAAAGATTTGAAGAAACAAAGTCAGAATTTTTCAAAGAAAGGAGAGAAAACTTGGAAAGATGAGAAGAAGAAAGGTAAACAAAGGAAATTTCCACCTTGTGGAATCTGCAAAAGAACCAATCATGCTGAAAAGGATTGCTTTCATAAAGGCAAACCTCAATGTACTAATTGTAAAAGATTTGGCCATATTGAGAAAGACTGCAGGTTTAAAACCAGCCAACATGCAAACTATACCGAGGAGAAGAATGAAGAACACCTGTTTTTTGCTTGTCAAGCTATTGTCAACAAAGCTAGCAACATCTGGTTTATTGATAGTGGATGTAGCAACCACATGGCAGCAGATGAGGAAGTCTTCTCGCGGCTTGATGAATCTGTCAAGACAAAAGTCAAGATGGGAAATGGTGAATTAGTGGAGTCTAAAGGCAAAGGAACAGTTGCTATTCAAACAAGGAAAGGTACCAAGTATATTAAAGATGTCGAATTCTTGATGATAAAAATAATCTGGAGATAGCTGAAATTAAAATGGGCCTCAATAGGAATTTTCCTATTGAATGGCAGCATCCTAAAGCATGAGTGCAGAGATTAATAATTCCACTCTTTGGCATCAAAGGTTCGGGCATTATAATTATGATGCTTTGAGACAATTGCAGCAGAAAGAGATGATCAAAGATTTGCCTCTAGTGCAAGAACAGAAGGCTGTTTGTGAAGGATGCATGCTTGGAAAGCAACATAGAAGATCATTTCCATCTGAAAGTACATGGAGGGCCAAAGAACCATTCAATTGGTTCACTCGGATGTGTGTGGTCCAATGAGAACACCATCACTAAATCAGAACAGGTACTTTCTTTTATTTATTGATGATTATACAAGGATGACTTGGGTCTATTTCTTGAAGGAAAAATCAGAAGTGTTGGGGTTTTTCAAGAAATTTAAACTAGCAGTTGAAACTCAAAGTGGTTTCAAGATGAAAGCCTTGAGAAGTGACAGGGGCACCGAATACAATTCTCGAATGTTTGACAAATTCTGTGAAGAAGAAGGCTTGGAACATCAGCTCATGGTTGCATACAGTCCTCAGCAAAATGGAGTTTCTGAAAGGAAAAACAGAACCGTAATGGAGATGGCTAGATCAATGCTTTTTGATAAAAAATTGCCCTTAAAATTCTGGTCTGAAGCAGTAAACACTGCTGTTTATTTGTTGAATAGATGTCCCACAAGTGCTTTGCCAGATAAAACACCATTTGAAGCATGGTATGGCAGAAAACCTTCAGCTAATTACTTAAAGGTGTTTGGTTGTATCTGTTTTGTGCATGTTTCAGCTCCAAAGAGACACAAGTTGGAGGAGAAATCTCAAAAAGGGATCTTTCTAGGATATAGTACTCAATCAAAAGGGTATAGAGTTTATATCTTGGAAACTGAAAAATTGATCATAACTCGAGATGTTCAGTTCAATGAAGGTGATTTTTGGGATTGGGAAGCAAGTGAGGTTTCAAACAGAAGTATTTCTGTTCCAGTTGAAAATTCAGAACCTGGAATTGATCATGCTGCTCAGAATGAAGAAATTGAAGACCTTTCAGATAGTTCAGATGATTCATCACCAAGGAGGTTTAGATCTTTGAATGAGATTTATGAGAGTTGTAATTTCCTCTCATTAGAACCTGAGAACTTTGAAGCAGCCTCAAAGGATGAAGTCTGGGTCAAAGCCATGGAGGAGGAAATGAAGATGATTAAGAAAAATGATACATGGGTGCTGGTTGATCTACCTCCAGAAAAAGAAGTTATTGGTGTGAAATGGGTTTATAAAACTAAGCTAAATCCAGATAAGTCAGTACAGAAATATAAGGCCAGATTAGTAGTGAAGGGGTATGCTCAACAATTTGGAAGAGACTACAATGAAACCTTTGCACCTGTTGCAAGGTTCGACACAATCAGATCACTGATTGCATTGGCAGCAAACAAGAAATGGAGAATTTATCAGTTAGACGTGAAGTCTGCTTTCCTAAATGGAGAATTGCAAGAAGAAGTGTATGTGAGCCAACCAGAGGGGTTTGTTGAAGAAGCTGGAAAAGTGTTGAGATTAAAGAAGGCTTTGTATGGCCTAAAACAAGCACCTCGGGCCTGGTATGGGAAGATAGAAAATTATTTTCTTAACCAAGGATTTCAAAGGAGCAAAAGTGAACATACACTCTACACAAAGTATCAAGGAGCTGCTGATATATTAATTGTTTCCTTGTATGTTGATGATATGATTTTTACAGGAAACAATATTCAAAACATTGAAAGTTTTAAAGAAAATATGATGAAGACCTTTGAAATGACTGATCTCGGCATGATGAATTATTTTTTGGGAATGGAGGTATATCAAGAAGAGGATTGTATCTTCATTTCTCAAAAAAAAAATACACTGAAGAGTTGTTGTCCAAGTTTAATATGCTTGGGTGTAAAGCAGTAGCAACTCCTCTAGTTGCAAGAGAAAAATTTAAAAAAGATGATGGAGTTAAAAAGGCTGATCCAGCTCAATTTAGAAGTTTGATTGGCAGTCTTCTTTACTTAACTGCTACAAGACCAGATATAATGTTTGCTACAAGTCTATTGTCAAGATTTATGCAAGAACCCAGCCAAGTTCATTTTGGTGCAGGAAAAAGAATCCTCAGATACTTGCAAGGGACTATTAATTATGGAATTTGGTTTAAGCATTGTTCAGATGGAGAACTTATTGGTTATAGTGACAGTGATTGGGCAGGCTCAATGGATGATTTAAAGAGCACCTCAGGTTTCTGTTTCAGTCTAAGCTTAGGTGTATTTTCATGGAGTTTAAGGAAACAAAATGGTGTTGCTCAATCCACTGCAGAAGCTGAATATGTTGCAGCTGCAGGTGCTGCAAATCAAGCTATTTGGCTTACTAGAATCTTGAAAGATATGGGAGAGAAGCAGCTGAAATCAGTTGAGATTTACTGTGATAATAAGTCTGCAATTGCCATTGCCAAGAATCTTGTTTTTCACAATAGGACAAAGCATATTGCAATAAAATATCACTACTTAAGAGAAGTTGAAGCTAGTGGAGAGATTCGATTGAAGCACTGCAGTACTGAAGAACAACTTGCAGACATTTTCACTAAATCTCTGCCAAGAGATAGATTTCAAATGTTGAGAACTATGCTGGGAATTACAAATAAACACATTAAGAAGGAGTATTGAAATTAATGTGCTTATCTTCATTACATGCAACATTTATTTCCTCCTGTGTTTCAAGTAAATGGTTGAGTTAATATGTGTTTGATTACAATGTAATGTAAGCTGAAGAGTCACAAGTCTGTTTATCTATATAGCTGTGTGATCAAGAAAAAAAATGTAATGAGATACGTACTCTCTGTTTTTTTTCCAGATTTCTCTCTGTTTTTCTACTTCATCTCTTCACTTCACTTTCCTATTTCCTTCAACTCTAACAGGGGAACTAAAATGGTGCTACAAACTTTCTAATGCCACCGTCAAGAATAGAGGGCATGATATTTCGGTAAGGAAGAAAGTTGGCAAACTATTAAGTTTTGTTTATGGTTTTTCGATCGGTGTCTATTCGCTTCATGCGTCTTTTCCGGTTTATATCCTTTGAACTTGAGTTAATTTTCCGGGTGATCTTGTTCTTCATTTTAGATTTTATTACATCTAATCATATTTGCTGATGTTATATATTTCAAATGATTTTATATATTTATTATTTAGATTTCATATCGACTTAAAATATTGTGATTACAAATGAAGAAAGTTTAAAATGATCAAGAGAGATAATTAATACTGATGTTCAGTGAGGTGGACCATCTGCATGCAAGCTAGGGTAAGAAAGCTTCCTTACTTCCCTGCCTCCGAAAATGGTGGCCTGTGGCCTTATCATAGGGGAGATCATCAAGCTGGACGCCATCCTAATGGGGTAGCTGACTGCTTACTATGCAGAACGTCAACTCCACTAGCTATCATATCAGATTTACTAATTTTTTTTCGAGTCGTGCTACAGCTCCCGCTGGGGCTCCGTTGGGAGTGTAGCCTCACTTTTTATGAGTATTTTAAAATTTTTTTTTATATGTAGATATTTTTAATAATTTTTAATATTAAAAAAAATTAAAATAAATTTAAAATATTATTAAAAAATATTTTCTTAATTAGAAAGTAAAAAAAAATATATTAAAAAATATTTTCCTAATCAGCAAATAAAATAAAAAATATTTTTTTATATTTTTTTATTTTACTTTATAATTAAGAAAGTATTTTTTAATAATATTTTTGAAATTTTTTATTTTTTCTAAAATATTAAAAATTATTAAAATATTTTATATAAATAAATATTAAAAAAAAATACATCAAAAATCAAGCATACATCCAGCGGAAGCCCAACGGGACGTGTAGCATTATTATTTTTTTTTCGATTCCTTTAGTAGCATTGTGACATCAAAATAGAAGTATAAATTGAAAGAAGGGAGAGATTAATGAGTAGAACATTTCTAGGAGCTAGCTTGGCTATAAAAGGACAATATCATATTGGGTGTGGACTTTTGTCACGTTGATCCAGAACTTGTTGCAGATCGTACAGGGTTAAGAGTAATGCAAACAATAATACAATATATCGGACATGCAATGAAGACAATTATTTGCTTGTTAATACATCAAGGTCTTGTTTATTTTTAACATCACAATTTAAAATTTTAAAAATTTTAAAAATCTTCTATTTCATCATTATAATTTTTTTTAAATTTTTATATAAAATAAAATAAATAATTTAATTTTTTTAAATCTTAAAATAAATATAATATTAAAAAATATATTCTAATAATATTTTATTCAACTTTTCAACTTTAATCTCATCTTATCTCATTAAACAAACGAGGCCTAAATGTCAATGTCATGCATGCAGGTGCAATGGGTAGGTGATGCCGGCTCCATACAGATCAACGGCACTAATTACTCTCCCCAACAAGGACATTGGCACTCACCTTCCGAGCATTCCATCAATGGCACGAGGTCACTCTGTCTCTCTATCTCTCTCTCTGTCGCTCACTCTCTATCTGTCTTTGTCTCTTACTCTCTTTGTCTCTGTCTCTGTCTCTCTCGCTCTGTACATCCTTCTTCTTCTACATCTGGAAGAAATAGGAGTTACTGAACCAGTTCATGGACTTTTTTTTGTTTCTTTCTGTCTTCTTGTTAAATTAGATATGACTTGGAGCTGCATATGGTTCACTTAAGCCAGGACCTCAACATGAAAAATAAGATTGTTGTTGTTGGACTTTTCTATAAGATTGGTCGACCAGATGCTTTCCTCTCAAAGGTGCAAATACTCCCCAGGCCAGGATTCCTAAATTACATTTGCCATTTTTTCCTCTGGTTAAATGATATGTAGCACAAACCCTTAAAAGGTCAACAAGAAAGGAAAAGAAAATCATTTTTTCATTGTTATGATCAAATTAAGAAATTAATTGGAAGCAATGAGACAGGAAAATCTTCCAAGAAATTGGCCAATTTCAGTGAAAAACGACAACGACACAAGTCTTGAAACACTATCCCCAGTCAAAAGATCATATTGTTTTTGCCCTAGCTGTGTTCCAAATTGTCGTTTAACATTTTATTAATTTGGATTTCAGTTGATGAGACACATAATATCTATGGGGGCCGATGAAAAGGCAGAAAGAAATATGGGGGTGATTGATCCTATAGAAATAAAAATGGGAGGAAAGAGGCACTACAGATACATGGGCTCTCTCACTGTTCCTCCATGCACTGAAGGTGTTACTTGGATAATCAATAAGAAGGTAAAGTCCCTGTTAAACCTAGTCATCTCCTTAATTTGTAAATTCTTCATGAGTTTTTTGTTAGGCTAGAATGAGACATTTGATAATATTTGATTATATTTAAAATGCACCCTCAGGTAAGGACTGTGTCAAGAAAGCAAGTAAAGTTACTCAGAGAGGTGGTCCATGATGTAAGTAACAAAACTGTTTTCATCTAGCTATTTATATATAATCATTTGTGTTATGTATTAGATCCTTGTCCCATTCTCATCCCATTGTGTTCATATAATATTGACCCTCAACAGATCAAATTTTTTATCAAAAAAAAAAATATAATAACAAAGAGATGTGTTTTATAGTACACTCGTTCTATTTTCATCACATTGTGATGGCGTGACATTACGCATTAAAAATTATATCAATTGTTATTTTTTTTTTTTAAAAAAAGTTAAGGATTGATAGATAATATCACATGATCATCACAAGATGACAGGAGCTAGTAGAATTTCAATGTGTATACATTACACAAAAGTGAGATGGAGGTGTAATATATATATATATCCTTTTATTTTACAATCTTAAGGCAAAAAGCACAATGAAATTAAAGAGTTGATGAGTCATTAGTTTGATTCGTTTGCTACATGACCAAAAAACATAGCTTCTAACATTCTAAATTTTATGATTTACTTAATTGCAGTATGCTGAGATGAATGCAAGACCAGTTCAACCACTCAACCGTCGTGAGGTCCACTTATATGGTCAAAATTTAAGAAGAACAAAAAACTAAGTACTACAAGATCACTGAGTACTCGGAAGACTATTCTAATTTCTGCCCAATATTGTATAATAGTTCTAGAAAAAGTTTTTTGAGCACTACAATGTTGAAGCTAGTCAAGTGTAGTACAACGCATGATCTATATGCATTTTATAAATAAAAATACCATCAGCTTCCTTACCAAGCCATTAATAATAATGAATATTATGTTAATTCGATAGAAAATAACTGGATTTTATACGTATTAATCACACTTTGATGCTAATATTTAATCAAAATCTGTCGTGCCACAAGTTGATTTGTTGGGAAACAGAAGATTGAATTTGAATTCATCCCATCAACTTTTCCAATGATCATAGGTCTTACCATCAGGTTGAAATACTTGTCCAACTTTAGATATTTTTGTTCAAAAACTCTATGTGCAGTCACTTTTGCGTATTCTTTGCGTACTCCACTACTGTGATTGGCTGCGTAGCCTTTTTTAATATAAAATAATTATTTTAACCAATCACATCAGTAGAGTGCGCAATAAATACATAAAAGTGACTGTATGTAGCATAACTCATTTTTGTTATACAAGGCTAATAGTTAACATCCTAAGATTGCATATTTAATGCAGTTTATATAGGATTTACAGATATAAAATGAAAAGAAGCATAGTTCTTTAGTTGCAATTTCTGTCCCGTCCTATAAATAGGAGGCTCTTAAACGTCGTAGAAGTACTTTAATTGAGAATGGAGTTTCACATTTTAATTCAGAAGTAGTGTAGAATTCCAATACTAAGATCAATAGATAATCATTTGACTAGTCAAGATTCAAAGAGGAAACTAATACAAGAAAAAGATAGTCTTCTCTTGAGAAAAATAGAGGTAAAGGGTGGGGTCCATTTTTTATCTAACATAATTGAGTGGTGGGAAGGAATTGGGGCATTGCGTGTGGTGGTTGTAGAAGGCAAAAAGGGTTACTGAGTGGGGAGGTAAAGGTTTTTAGGTGGCAATTACTGGATCCTGCGGTGGTTGGAGGTTGGGAATGATGAACGAGCTCGAGGAAAGGTGGGAGAAGTTGCAATTGACGGAGGAAGAATCTTTCAATATTGAGGTGGGAGATGGAGTTCCGGAGGAACTGAGAAACAAAGGTGACTGTAGTGTGGTGGGGAAGGTTTGGATGGAGAGAAAGTAGAGCTCAGTGGTGCTGGAAGGCACTATGGGGAAAGTTTGGCGCATAAGTCAGAAAGCCAGGTTCAAGGAGGTGGGTATGAATATCTTTGTTCTTCAGTTTGCTAACCAAGCTAATAAACTGAAGGTCATGGATGGCAGGCCATGGCTCTTTGACAATTACATGTTTGTTTTATTGCCATTCAATGGTTATCTGCCTCCACAAAAGATGGATTTCTTGAAGGAGAGGATGTAGGTTCCAAATGTCTGAGTTGCCTCTGGTGTGTATGAACAAAGAGAGGGGGACAATGACTAGAGCCACTGTAGGAGAGGTATTGGAGGTGGAGACTCAGGATGATGGCAGTGGGTGGGGAAATGTTTTGAGGGTATTGGTGATTCTAGACTTATGTAGCCCTCTTGCTAGGGGAAGGACAATCTCAGTCAAGGGTATGAAACATTGGATCCCCTTAAGGTATGAAAAACTCGCTTACTTTTGTTTCAATTGTGGCTACATTGTTCGTGGGGAGGGTTCATGTGAGGAAAAAGAGGGTGTTGGTGGGGAACAATTTGGGGTGTGGCTCAGAGTAGGGATGAGAGGCAGATTGAGGGAGGGGGTTATAAAACAAGTTGGAGGGAGTGAAAAAACTGAAGTGAGGAGAGATTCTTTATTGGTGTCAAAAATGGTTGTTATTGAGAGTGGAGGGGATGGTGAGAGGGAGGCGAGTACTATATTTTTGCAGCACATTAAGGGGTGGAGAATGATAGGGTAGATCAAACTGTTATTGTGAATGCTGTTGTGATATATGGTGAGGATGGGGGGAATGGTAATGTGGTGAGTGATGTTGTGGTGAGGGATGCTATAGTGGAAGCTGCTGAGGAGCACTCAGTAGAGGTGATTGTTGTAGAGGTTATTGGCAAGGGGACGGGGTTGTGGAAGAGGAGAGCTAGGGGGTGGGACATTAGGAGATTTAGAGTGGGGTGATTACTCAAGATAAAAAAAAAAAGGAAAAGGAATTGAGACAAAGAGGGAAGGGGAAAAAAAGGTAAGAAAAAATGAAATGATTCAGAATTATGAGGAGGGTGCAGTTTTGAAAAAAGAGAGGGCGGTGGCTGTGGAGCAGCCCCACCTGTCAAAAATGAAAAGACTTAGTTGGAACTGCCAAGAGCTTGGGAAATCTTGGACAGTTCAATACCTTTACCATATGGTGAAGGAAAGGAAGCTCAACTTAGTTTTCTTAACGTAAACTAACATGTATAACAGGAAATGTGAGAAAATGAAAAAAATATTGAAATGTGAGGAGTTCTTTATAGTGGAACCGGTTGGAAGAAAGGGAGGTTTGATTATGTTCAAGAATCATAATGTTATTGTTGAAGTGGCCAATTACTCTCGAAGGCACATCAGCTTATGGGTCACAAATGAGGGAGGATAGGATAGGTGGTTATGGGCAGGTTATCATGGAGAGCCTGATGTTAGCAGGAGAGCTGCTTCTTGGAGGTTCTTCTCCTCTCTTAAACCTGCTATGCACATTGGGTGGGGAGTTATTGGAGGCTTTAATGAGGTGGTTTCTCAAGATGAAAAAAATGGGTGGGAGGCATAGGCAAGAAAGTCAAATGGCTTCATTTAGAGATGTCTTGGAGGAAGGAGGGCTTTATGATTTGGGATGGAGAGGAGACAAGTTCCTGTGGAGTAGCAAGCATGAAGATGAGACTTCACTAAAGAAAGACTTGATAGGACTGTTGTGAATTCATGGTGCAAAAGCCTGTTTCAGGAGGGTTGGCTGGAGGTATTGGCAGCTAGATGTTCTGAGGCCACCGTTATGGTGTATGAATCAAGCTTATGGAAGAGAGGGGAGGAGGAGGAGGAGAGTGTTTCGATATGAAACAAGTTGGGCCCTAGAGGAGGAGTGTGCAGAAGTGTTGAAGAGGGTATGGGACAAAGGAGTGATAAAGGAAGGGGGGATTCTGTGATGTTCTCCAGCTTAGAAAACAGTAAGAAGGCTTTGATCAGATGGACTAGACAAATGGGGGCAGGTATGGGGAGGGAATTAGAGGAAAAAACTAAGGTGCTAAGGAGATTACAAAAGGGTGAATGTAGTAGCAATGTGGAAGAGATTAAAACTATTCAAAGGGAGGTGGAGAGATTGCTAGAGAAGGAAAGGGCCAAGTAGAACTGGTATCGGCTTGGGGATACGAATACTAAATTCTTTCATAGCTATGCAAACCATAGAAGAGCCAAGAATAAAATATGTGAGGTTAGGGATGAAAATGGTAGAAGTTGGTCAAGAAACGTTGATTTGGAAGCTGCTTTCAATGATTACTTTGGGAAGTTGTTCACCTTATCCAATCTTTGCAAAACTGACTATTGAAGATCTTGAGTTACACCATAGATGAAAGAAGGACTGCCAAAGGCTTTCACTAAAGTGGAGATTGAAGATGCTATTAATCACATGGCCCCATTAAAGTCCCCTAGAGCAGATGGATTCAGTGCATGCTTTTATTAAAATTACTGGCATATAATTGGAGATGAAGTAAGCACTGCTATGCTCTCTTGGCTAAATGGCAACCCTTTGATTCTTCGATAAACCATACTTTGATTACACTAATCCTTAAAGTGAAGAGTCCTAATAAAGTTAGTGAATATAGGCCCATTAGCTTATATAATGTGACTTATAAAATCATGTCTAAAGTGCTAGGAAGTTGGATGAAAAAATTTCTGGATTTTATCATATCTCCCAATTAGAGTGCTTTCATTCTTGGGAGATTGATAACTGATAATATCATGGTAGCCTGTGAGCTTTTGCACTCTATGAAGGCTAGAAAAAAGGGAAGTGAAGGTACCATGGCTATTAAATTAGACATGTCAAAAGCTTATAACAGAATAGAGTGGTTCTTTCTTGAATCTGTCATGAAAAAGATGGGGTTTTGTTCTAGGTGGACTGAACTGATTTTGAGGTGTGTAAGGTCAGTGTCTTACTTGGTTCTTGTTAATGGTCAACCTGGTCCTACATTCTATCCTTCTAGAGGATTGAGACAAGGAGACCCACTGTCTCCTTATCTCTTTACCCTTTGTGTAGAAGGTCTTTTTATTCTCCTTAATTATTCTGACATGCAAGAGGTTACAAAGGGAGTTAGTTAATGTGGCTAGGGGGCTATAGAGTAAACCATCTGCTATTTGTAGATGATTGTGTTTTATTTGAGAGGCCAGGGTGGAGGAATGGTAGAAGATTCAAGCTATACTGTAGTTGTATGAACTAGCTTTTGGTTAGGTTCTGAACAAAGAGAAGTCTGCAATCTTCTTTAGTTCGAACACCAGGTTGATTGATAAGATTTTGATTGGGGAAGCTGGTGGTGCAGTGATAGAAAGGTCCTATAAGAAGTATTTGGGGCTACCCCCAATTGTGGGAAGGTCCAAGTACCAAAAATTCAAGGGTATAAAGGAGAGAGTATGGAGGTAGGTCACAAACTGAAAGAATTCTTTTTTGTCAGCCGCAGCGAAGGAGGTGCTCATCAAGGTTGTCCTTCAAGTTGTTTCTACTTATACCATGAGTGTCTTTTTTCTCCGAAAAAGGCTTTCTAATGAACTCAACAACATGTATGCCAAATTCTGCTAGGGCAACCGGAATACTAATAAAGGTGCATTGGAGTAGATGGGAAAGATTGGGGCAACTGAAACATAAGGGTGGTCTTGGGCTCAGGAATGTGTAGTGTTTTAACTTAGCCTTGCTTGCAAAGCAATGGTGGAGATTCCTGAATGACCCTACCAGTTTAGTGGCCCAGATTTACAAGCCAAAGTACTTTAGGGACTTTTCCTTTTTGTGTGCTAAATTGGGAGGTAGACCTTCATTGATTTGGAAAAGTGCTAGGCAGGCATCTGAGTTAATCAAAGAAGGGATGAGACGGAGGGTTGGGGATGTGAGAAGTATTAAAAATATGGGGAGACAAATGGCTAACAACTCCTTCCTCTTTTATTGTTCAGTCCCCAGTTTCGAGGCTGCAAAAGGAGGCAAAAGTTGAGAAACTAACATTGCAGGAGGGTAGGGAGTGGAATGAGGTTTTGATAAGAGATATTTTTGGCGAGGATGAGGTGGAACAGATTCTTAGCTTACCATTGAGTAAGCTGAATCATGATGACAAACTGGTTTGGGGTCCTTCTCAGAAGGGAAAATTCTCTGTGAGAAGTGCATATTATCTTGAAAGGGAGAGGAGGAGAAGAATTAAAGGGGAGTCATTTAGGGAGAAGGGAGTTGATCAAAGGTGGGTCAAGATTTCGGAGCTGGATGTTCCAAGGAGAGTAAAATTGTTCTTATGGAGAGCTGAGAACAATTTTCTGGCAACAAGAAGTAATTTGATGGCCAAGAAGCTTGTAGAAAGTGATTTATGCCCAATTTGCAAGGAGCAAAAGGAGTCTGTTATGCATGTGATGTGGCAGTGTGCTGCTACTAATGATGTGTGGCTTGAGCCTTGTGCTAAAACTAAAAAATGGAGCACTAATGAAGAAGATTTGTCGGCACTAATAGAGAGGTTAATACAAAACCTAACCAAGAAGGAAATGGAGGAGGTGGCAATGATTATGAGGAGTTTATGGCTAAGAAGGAACCAGTTTGTCTTTGAAAACAGTTTCACATCTCCTGGCAAGATCATTAGTGCAGCAAGGGAACAAATTCTGGAGTTTCAACTGGCTCAAACTGTGTTTGAGAAAAATCTTCTTAGCAGGGTTACTGTGAGACAAGTGAGATGGAAGAAACCAAATATAGGTTATGTAAAGAAACATTGGGATGCAGCCATTGATCAGAAACAAAGAAAAGTGGGGATTGGGATTGTTATAAGGGATGAAATGGGCGAAGCATTAACTGCCTGTTATGATCAGAAGATGCATGTGCAACACTCAGCTACAGTAGAATGTATGGCCCTTTGGAAAGCTATGGATGTGATGCACCCAGATTCCGTTTAGGATCTGATGGACATCTGAAGCGTCGAGATATGAAACACACTTACATGCCTCTGTTCGTGACAATTAAAGATGCAATGTTCCTAACATGCATGTAGCATTATGCAATATTCGTGGTGGATAAATTTGTTCTTTAGCAATACTATGCACCAAACTGAAAAATATCCCAAATATTTAAAACATACTTCATAGAAAAAGACATACTAAACAACTGAGATCATAATGCTAGTCCAAAATGGCTTTGATTAAAAGAGTACTGGAGATACAGCTCCATAGTGCAAGTAGTAATTTAAGTTAACTACTATATTAACATTAATGCCGCACCGTCGCCAATCGACTGTGTCCAATTGGTTGAATCCTGGTTCTCCTTCGAATCCTATAACAAGATCTATCATTTGGGTGGGAATGGTAGTTGAGACTACCACAGTGAGATTTGATTACAAATCTCAACAAGTTAACAAAAAACCTCAACACAGGTTAATGATGCATGCATGGCAGTAAAAATATGAATACATAACCAAAGTCATAAGTAATCATAGCATAACTTGATATACAACATAATATAACTGACATAACACAAACTGAAGTGTGAACTGGACTTGATTTGCTTAAACTGAACAGGACTTAAACTCAGACTTAACTTAACATGAATTTGATCTGAGATTTGACTTAATATGAATTTGATCTAAGACTTGATTAAACATGAACTTGAAATCTTATTCTTTAACTGATTAAACTCAACTACTTGGGTGCTACATGGGTCCCCTAGAGCTATGTGTTCCAGCCGATTACTGTACCACAGCATATGTGTCTAGATTCTTCACTAACTGTGACTGCGTTGTATGTGCCACACTTACTGTGGACTGCGTACCTCGTGTTCCACACTCACTATAGACCCCATGAGAACTGAAATGTGGCTCCATCTGCATTAGTGTCTGGCGCACTCCGGTGACCAGCTAGTCAAGCCCTGCCTGCTACCCTTTGACAATATTTCGTCAACTTAGAAAATTTAACTTCCATTTAGACACTTCAGCATCAACAAAAGAGTTTCACTAGGATAATACCCTATCCTAGCACTTAGGGTCGTGATTGACATGAATAACTTGACATGATTATTCTCAAACTACAAACATTGTATTCAAGATGAAACGTGAATGGAATACGAAAGGACAGAAGAAAGTTGAGCTCAGTGGTGCTGGAAGGCACTATGGGGAAGTGGGTGGGGAAATGTTTTGAGGGTATTGGTGATTCTAGACTTGTCTAAGCCTCTTGCTAGGGGAAGGACAATCTCAGTCAGGGGTATGAAATATTGGATCCCTTTAAGGTATGAAAAACTCCCTCACTTTTGTTTCAATTGTGGTTGCATTGTTCATGGGGAGGGTTCATGTGAGGAAAAAGAGGGTGTTGGAGGGGTACAATTTGGGGTGTGGCTCAGAGCAGGGATGAGAGGCAGACTGAGGGAGGGGGTTATAAAACAAGTTGGAGGGAGTGAAAAAACTGAAGTGAGGAGAGATTCTTTATTGATGTCAAAAGTGGTTGTTATTGAGAGTGGAGGGGATGGTGAGAGGGAGGTGAGTACTAAATCTTTGCAGCACATTAAAGGGTGGAGAATGATAGGGTAGAACAAACTGTTATTGTGAATGTTGTTGTGATATATGGTGAGGATGGGGGGAATGGTAATGTGGTGACTGATATTGTGGTGAGGGATGCTGTAGTGGAAGCTGCTGAGGAGCACTCAGTAGAGGTGATTGCAGTAGAGGTTACTGGCACGGGGAGGGGTTTGTGGAAGAGGAGAGCTAAGGGGTGGGACATTAGGAGATTTAGAGTGGGGTTATTACTCTAGAGAAAAAAAAAAGGAAAAGAAATTGAGAAAAAGAGGGAAGGGGAAAAAAAGTAAGAAAAAAATGAAATGATTCAGAATTATGAGGAGGGTGCAGTTTTGAAAAAAGAGAGGGCGGTGGCTGTGGAGCAGCCCCACCTGTCATAAATGACAACACTTAGTTGGAACTGCCAAGAGCTTGGAAAACCTTGGACAGTTCAATACCTTTACCATATGGTGAAGGAGAAGAAGCTCAACTTAGTTTTCTTGACGCAAACTAACATGAATAACAGGAAATGTGAGAAAATGAAAAAAATATTGAAATGTGAGGAGTTCTTTATAGTGGAACCGGTTGGAAGAAAGGGAGGTCTGATTATGTTCTGGAATCATAATGTTATTGCTGAAGTGGCCAATTACTCTCGAAGGCACATCAGCTTATGGGTCACAAATGAGGGAGGATAGGATAGGTGGTTATTGGCAGGTTATCATGGAGAGCCTGATGTTAGCAAGAGAGCTGCTTCTTGGAGGTTCTTCTCCTCTGTTAAACCTGCTATGCACATTGGGTGGGGAGTTATTGGAGACTTTAATGAGGTGGTTTCTCAAGATGAAAAATTTGTGGGAGGCATAGGCAAGAAAGTCAAATGGCTGCATTTAGAGATGTCTTGGAGGAAGGAGGGCTTTAAGATTTGGAATGGAGAGGAGACAAGTTCCTGTGGAGTAGCAAGCATGAAGATGAGACTTTCACTAAAGAAAGACTTGATAGGACAGTTGTGAATTCACGATGCAAAAGCTTGTTTCAGGAGGGTTGGGTGGAGGTATTGGCAGCTAGATGTTTTGAGGCCACCGTTATGGTGTATGAATCAAGCTTATGGAAGAGAGGGGAGGAGGAGGAGAGTGTTTCGATATGAAACAAGTTGGGCCCTAGAGGAGGAGTGTGCAGAAGTGTTGAAGAGGGTATGGGACAAAGAGTGATAAAGGAAGGGGGGATTCTATGATGTTATCCAGCTTAGAAAACAGTAAGAAGGCTTTGATCAGATGGAGTAGACAAATGGGGGTAGGCATGGGGAGGGAATTAGCGGAAAAAACTAAGATGCTAAGGAGATTACAAAAGGATGAATATAGTAGCAATGTGGAAGAGATTAAAACTATTCAAAAGGAGGTGGAGAGATTGCTAGAGTGGGAAGATTTAATGTGGAGGCAAAGGGCCAAGTAGAACTAGTATTGGCTTGGGGATAAGAATACTAAATTCTTTCATAGCTGTGCAAACCATAGAAGAGCCAAGAATAAAATATGTGAGGTTAGGGATGAAAATGGTAGAAGTTGGTCAAGAAACATTGATTTGGAAGCTGTTTTCTATGAATTTTCTAACTTTAAGGCCATCAACACAAGATATTAATAATTAAGGCGGTCCAACTTAGATAGTTTTATTTCACTACTTCAGCTAATGTTAGGTGACACTAACCATGAAAATATAAAACGTAACAAAGGCTTAGAATACAGTCAAATGGAAGGTACTGCAATTCAATTAAAAAAAACAACTTGGGAAAAAGAAAGTTTAATCTGTAAGAGACAGAGTACCGGTCCTATTAAAGACCCGCCATCCATTCTGCGTGCTTGCCCAGGCGTAGAGATTTGTTCTTATACTATACCGCTCATATATTTTACTTTAGTAAGAAAAAAAAATACAATTTCTAAAAGTTTATTAAGTTTTTAAAAGTTTTTTATGATGCCACTTTGAGAATCTCTGGCTCATTGTATGTGACCTCTAATTTGTTGTTTCAACAAATTTGTACAATTGAGAATACTTTGAACAACATGGGTGAGAGTGATGATTGTATGTTGATGAGAACGGCATCTACTATGAAACTTAAGTTTGATAAATATTGGGGGAATACTGATAGGATGAACATGATTTTTTATGTAGCTTTTGTCCTTGACCCTTGATATAAGATTACAGCTTTGTCATATTGGTTAAAAAGGTGCAAAGGGGATGATTGCGGAGATAGAATTGAGGCCAACGTAAGATTGCTCATGAATCGTTTGATTAGCAATACCACAAGTTTCATGGTCTAGGTAGTGGAAGATAAAATAATACCACAACTATTATTGGTGATAACCTGAACTGTGATGATTTTGATACAGCTCTAGATCAATATCTTGAGAAGCAAAATAGTTCGGTACTTAGCTCGGACATGGATAGATATTTGTCTGATGTGATTGAACCAAAAGGTCATGAGTTTGATATTTTGGATTAGTGGAAGAAGAACTCATTTAGATATCCCATCCTTGTGGAGATCGCACATGATGTATTAGTCATCCCTATTTCTACCGTCGCATCCGAGTTCGCATTCAACACTGGTGGACGTGTAATAGACCCATATTGAAGCTCATTAGCACCGGAGACTGTCCAAGCACTAAGCTGCACCCAAAATTAGTTGACTTATGAACCACTTAGTTCTTGGGAGGTGGAGGAGCATGTAGAAGGCAATGATAACGAAGAAAAACACTTTTATTAGTTAATTTTTATTTTTTATTACTAATTTATCCATTTAACTTAACCTCTACATTTTTTTTTTGCTTAAGGTAACCCACTTCCTTCAACTTCAGCAACTTAAGCATATGGACTCTTGATGAGAAAAATGCCAAGTAGAATTTGGAGGATCAAGTAAGTATTTGACAATTTGTATACATTTTTTAGATTTGAAATAAGATTCTCATAATTTAACTACTTTTCTGGTCAGGTAGGCATTGCTGATGGTAATTCTGCATTTAGCATGCATGATTGAGAGGCTTGATTTTTAACGAATACCACTTTGTAAGCATGCTGCATCTTCAATGATTTATTGGTAGCATTTTTTATTTCGAAAGGTTAAAAGTCATTTGGGCTTATGAATCTTTATATAAATTTCAGGTACCTGGCTCCAGAGTATTTTATGCATGAGATTGTTGATGAGAAAACTGATGTCTTTGCATTCAGGGTACTTTTACTGGAGGTCATTACCGGTCGCTGCGCCGTTGATTCAAGTCGACAAAGCCTTGCCATATGGGTATCATTCCATTTTGTGCTACAACTTATAGATTTTGAATGTTGCTTATAGCTCCTATGTTTTACAGATCATGAAAATATTTCTTAGAAATGTAAGATGAATGACAATTTGGTTCTTCTTCTGTTATGTATAGGCAAAGCCGCTGTTGGACACTAATAATGTCGAGGAATTAGCAAATCCACGATTAGGAGATGCTTACGATCCGAGCGAGATGAAACGTGCCATTTTCGCGGCTTCAATGTGCATCCACCACTTATCCTCCATGCGTCTGCAAATGAACGGAGTATGAGTTTTGCTACCTTCTTGACCTTTTCAATTTCAGGTCAAATTAATCAACTTGTGTCATAAAGAAGCGAATGCAATTCAGGTTGTGTAGATACTCAAGGCAGAAGAAGATCAAGCACTTGAACCAAAACCAAAATCAGTGGCAGCAAGACCACTAGTTTTTAATGCTTGTGACCTCGAAGATTATACTTCCACCACTTATCTCAACGACCTCATTGAAGGAACTGCATGAAAATTGGAGTGTTCTAAAAATCTGTGTAAATGCAAGCAAGTCTTTATTTTATTTGTAACTTCATTTTTATCTTTTGGTGGTTTAATTTAAGGTTTTATTGATTTTCAAGAAATTGGCCAATTTCAATGAAAAACGACAACGACACAAGTCTTGAAACACTATCCCCAGTCAAAAGATCATATTGTTTTTGCCCTAGCTGTGTTTCAAATTGTCGTTTAACATTTTATTAATTTGGATTTCAGTTGATGAGACACATAATATCTATGGCCGATGAAAAGGCAGAAAGAAATATGGGGGTGATTGATCCTACAGAAATAAAAATGGGAGGAAAGAGGCACTACAGATACATGGGCTCTCTCACTGTTCCTCCATGCACTGAAGGTGTTACTTGGATAATCAATAAGAAGGTAAAGCCCCTGTTAAACCTAGTCATCTCCTTAATTTGTAAATTCTTCATGAGTTTTTTGTTAGGCTAGAATGAGACATTTGATAATATTTGATTATATTTAAAATGCACCCTCAGGTAAGGACTGTGTCAAGAAAGCAAGTAAAGTTACTCAGAGAGGTGGTCCATGATGTAAGTAACAAAACTGTTTTCACCTAGCTATATATATATATCATCATTTGTGTTATGTATTAGATCCTTGTCCCATTCTCATCCCCTTGTGTTCATATAATATTGACCCTCAACAGATCAAATTTTTTATTAAAAAAAATATAATAACAAAGAGATGTGTTTTATACTACACTCTCGTTCTGTTTTCATCACATTGTGATGGCGTGACATTACGCATTAAAAATTATATCAATTCTTTTTTTTTTTTAAAGAAAATTAAGGATTGATGGATAATATCACATGATCATCACAATATGACAGGAGCTAGTAGAATTTCGATGCGTATACATTATACAAAAGTGAGATGGAGGTGTAATATATATATATCCTTTTATTTTACAATCTTCAGGCAAAAAGCACAATGAAATTAAAGAGTTGATGAGTCATTAGTTTAGTTCGTTAGCTACATGACCAAAAAACATAGCTTCTAACATTCTAAATTTTATGATTTACTTAATTGCAGTATGCTGAGATGAATGCAAGACCAGTTCAACCACTCAACCGTCGTGAGGTCCACTTGTATGGTCAAAATTTAAGAAGAACCAAAAACTAAGTACTACAAGATCACTGAGTAATCGGAGGACTATTCTAATTTTTGCCCAATATTGTATAATAGTTCTAGAAAAAGTTTTTTGAGCACTACAATGTTGAAGCTAGTTAAGTGTAGTACAATGCATGATCTATATGCATTTTATAAAAAAAAATACCATCAGCTTCCTTACCAAGCCATTAATAATAATGAATATTATGTTAATTTGATCGAAACTAACTGCATTTTATACGTATTAATCACACTTTGATGCTAATATTTAATCGAAATGTGTCGTGCCGTATTAATCAAAATGTGTCGTGCTAATATTTGATTTGTTGGGAAACAGAAGATTGAATTTGAATTCATCGCATTAACTTTTCCAACGATCATAGGTCTTACCATCAGGTTGAAATACTTGTCCAACTTTAGATATTTTTGCTCAAAAACTCTATGTGCAGTTACTTTTGCGTATTCTTTGCGTACTCCACTATTGTGATTGGTTGCATCGCCCTTTTTAATATAAAATAATTATATTAAAATTAGTAGTGTAGAATTCCAATACTAAGATCAATAGATAATCATTTGACTAGTCAAGATTCAAAGAGGAAACTAATACAGGAAAAATATAGTCTTCTCTTGAGAAAAATAGAGGTAAAGGGTGGGGTCCATTTTTTATCTAACAGAATTGAGTGGTGGGAAGGAATTGGGGCATGGCGTGTGGTGGTGTAGAAGGCAAAAAGGGTTACTGAGTGGGGAGGTAAAGGTTTTTAGGTGGCAATTACTGGATCCTGCGGTGGTTGGAGGTTGGGAATGATGAACGAGCTCGAGGAAAGGTGGGAGAAGTTGCGATTGACGGAGGAAGAATCTTTCAATATTGAGGTGGGAGATGGAGTTTCGGAGGAACTGAGAAACAAAGGTGACTGTAGTGTGGTGGGGAAGGTTTGGATGGAGAGAAAGTTGAGCTCAGTGGTGCTGGAAGGCACTATGGGGAAGGTTTGGCTCATAAGTCAAAAAGTCAGGTTCAAGGAGGAGGGTATGAATGTCTCTGTTCTTCAGTTTGCTAACCAAGCCGATAAGCTGAAGGTCATGGATGGCAGGCCATGGCTCTTTGACGATTACATGTTTTTTTTATTGCCATTCAATGGTTATCTGCCTCCACAAAAGATGGATTTCTCGAAGGAGAGGATGTAGGTCCAAATGTCTAAGTTGCTTCTGGTGTGTATGAACAAAGAGAGGGGGACAATGACTGGAGCCACTGTAGGAGAGGTATTGGAGGTGGAGACTCAGGATGATGGCAGTGGGTGGGGAATTGTTTTGAGGGTATTGGTGATCATAGACTTATCTAAGCCTCTTGCTAGGGGAAGGACAATCTCAGTCAAGGGTATGAAATATTGGATCCCCTTAAGGTATGAAAAACTGCCTCACTTTTGTTTCAATTGTGGCTGCATTGTTCGTGGGGAGGGTTCATGTGAGGAAAAAGAGGGTGTTGGAGGGGAACAATTTGGGGTGTGGCTCAGAGCAGGGATGAGAAGCAGACTGAAGGGAGGGGGTTGTAAAACAAGTTGGAGGGAGTGAAAAAACTGAAGTGAGGAGAGATTCTTTATTGCTGTCAAAAGTGGTTGTTATTGAGAGTGGAGGGGATGGTGAGAGGGACGTGAGTACTAAATCTTTGCAGCACATTAAGGGGTGGAGAATGATAGGGTAGAACAAACTGTTATTGTGAATGTTGTTGTGATATATGGTGAGGATGGGGGGAATGGTAATGTGGTGACTGATATTGTGGTGAGGGATGCTGTAGTGGAAGCTGCTGAGGAGCACTCGGTAGAGGTGATTGCTGTAGAGGTTACTGGCAAGGGGAAGGGGTTGTGGAAAAGGAGAGCTAGGGGGTGGGCCACTAGGAGATTTAGAGTGGGGTGATTACTCATGAGAAAAAAAAAAAGGAAAAGAAAGTAAGAAAAAATCAAATGATTCAGAATTTTGAGGAGGGTGCAGTTTTGAAAAAAGAGAGGGCGGTGGCTGTGGAGCAGCCCCACCTGTCATAAATGAAAACACTTAGTTGGAACTGCCTCAGCTTGGAAAACCTTGGAAAGTTCAATACCCTTACCATATGGTGAAGGAGAAGAAGCTCAACTTAGTTTTCTTTACGCAAACTAACATGAATAACAGGAAATGTGAGAAAATGAAAAAAATATTGAAATGTGAGGAGTTCTTTATAGTGGAACCAGTTGGAAGAAAGGGAGGTTTGATTATGTTCTGGAATCATAATGTTATTGCTGAAGTGGCCAATTACTCTCGAAGGCACATCAACTTATGGGTCACAAATGAGGGAGGATAGGATAGGTGGTTATTGGCAGGTTATCATGGAGAGCCTGATGTTAGCAAGAGAGCTGCTTCTTGGAGGTTCTTCTCCTCTCTTAAACCTGCTATGCACATTGGGTGGGGAGTTATTGGAGACTTTAATGAGGTGGTTTCTCAAGATGAAAAAATGGGTGGGAGGTATAGGCAAGAAAGTCAAATGGCTGCATTTAGAGATGTCTTGGAGGAAGGAGGGCTTTATGATTTGGGATGGAGAGGAGACAAGTTCCTGTGGAGTAGCAAGCATGAAGATGAGACTTTGACTAACGAAAAACTTGATAGGACAGTTGTGAATTCACGATGCAGAAGCTTGTTTCAGGAGGGTTGGGTGGAGGTATTGGCAGCTAGATGTTCTGAGGTCACCGTTATGGTGTATGAATCAAGCTTATGGAAGAGAGGGGAGGAGGAGAGTGTTTCGATATGAAACAAGTTGGGCCCTAGAGGAGGAGTGTGCAGAAGTGTTGAAGAGGGTATGGGACAGAGGTGTGATAAAGGAAGAGGGATTCTGTGATGTTATCCAGCTTAGAAAATAGTAAGAAGGCTCTGATCAGATGGAGTAGACAAATGGGGGCAGGTATGGGGAGGGAATTAGAGGAAAAAACTAAGGTGCTAAGGAGACTACAAAAGGGTGAATGTAGTAGCAATGTGGAAGAGACTAAAACTATTCAAAGGGAGGTGGAGAGATTGCTAGAGAGGGAAAGGGCCAAGTATAACTGGTATCGGCTTGGGGATAAGAATACTAAATTCTTTCATAGCTGTGCAAACCATAGAAGAGCCAAGGATAAAATATGTGAGGTTAGGGATGAAAATGGTAGAAGTTGGTCAAGAAACGTTGATTTGGAAGCTGCTTTCAATGATTACTTTGGGAAGTTGTTCACCTCATCCAATTTTGGCAAAACTGTCTATTGAAGATCTTGAGTTACACCATAGATGAAAGAAGGACTGTCAAAGGCTTTCAGCAAAGTGGAGATTGAAGATGCTATTAATCAGATGGCCCCATTAAAGTCCCTTAGAGCAGATGGATTCAGTGCATGCTTTTATCAAAAGAGCTGGCATATAATTGGAGATGATGTAAGCATTGCTATGCTCTCTTGGCTGAATGGTAACCATTTGATTCTTCGATAAACCATACTTTTATTGCACTAATCCCTAAAGTGAAGAGTCCAATAAAGTTAGTAAATATAGGCCCATTAGCTTATATAATGTGACTTATAAAATATGTCTAAAGTGCTAGCAAGTAGGATGAAAAAATTTCTGGATTTTATCATATCTCCCAATTAGAGTGCTTTCATTCTTGGGAGATTGATAACTAACAATATCATGGTAGCCTATGATCTTTTGCACTCTATGAAGGCTAGAAAAAAAGGAAGTGAAGGTACCATGGCTATTAAATTAGACATGTCAAAAGCTTATAACAGAATATAGTGGTTCTTTCACTACAACTCAAAAGGCCTTTTGCGGCGATTTTTGTCTGTTGGAAATAAAATCGCCGCAAAAAGCCTTTACTTGCGGCGATCTTTTACATTGTCGCAATTTTTCATAGTCAGTCGAAAATTGATTTTTTGCAGCGATTTCGTAGTTTTTGCGACTAAAAAACTCTCTGCCATTTTTAAAAAAAATATTGCGACATTTCTTTTTTCGCCGAAAATGTGAAAATGCCCTTTTGCAGCGATTTGTTACCTTCAAAAATCGCTGCAAAAATGGAAAAGACGGTCCGTTTGCCTTGATTAAGTTATGTTCACTATTATCGGCTATTTTTAGTAGCAAAAAAAAAAATTAAATTAAATTTCCCGATCGTTTTCCCCTTGTTTATTTCCTTCCGTTCTGCCCTCTCTCTCCCCAATCCCTTTTCCTCTCGCTCGCACGGTGCTCATCGTCCTTTGGGGTAAGTTCTCTCCATCTCTCTCTCTCTCTCTCTCTCTCTCTCTCTCTCTCGTTCTACCCTCTGACTTCGAGTCCTAGGGCCTTCACAGTAGACCCCGTCTCTCTCGCCACTGTAGATTTCGGCGTGGGCTTTGTGCTGCGCGCGTTTGTGGGAGTTCTTGGAGTCTAAGTTGCCGATCGGTGGTAAGGCCCTTCTCCTTCTCCTTCTCATGAACACATGATCCACATTCACTTCAAGTTAATTTCCACTCCCATGAAATTTCTGTGAAATGAATTTCATTTGTGCAGTCCATGGGTTTTGTGGATTTTTTATACTTTTTGTGCCATTTTGGGTTGCTGCTCATAGTTGTATAATTTTTTATTTATTTTAATGAATGACTGAGGAACCCTTGTGTTTGGTTTGTGCCGTCGGCGTTTTGTGTTGGTTTGTGATTTTATTTGATTTTTTTTACTTTTTTATAATTTTTTTTTATTTTATCAATTTTGGGAAGTACCTTTTGCATTAGAAATTGCTTTTAATGGCTACTGAGAAGCAGCCGAAGTGTTGCTTCTTGGCTGGACTTTCCAAGTGTGTTTCATTTTACTAGTAGCCGCTTCTGAAAGGCATAGCCGCTTCATAAAATTGGCCAAAAGCTGAAACATCTTTTACTAACACGAACGTATTTGGCTATTGAGAAACAGTCCAAGCATTGCTAAAAGTCGATCTAGTTTTGAAAAGAAAATGCTACTAGTATCACATTTAGAAATCCAAATATTTTTATCTTTTTCATTAATTTGTGATGCCATTTTTAGAAGCAACCCTTTTCGAGGCTTTTGAAAAGCAGAAGCTGCTTGCATCAAATTTTCGTAAGCCAAAATGGTCTAGATTTTCACCAATTTTCTTAAGCTACTTTGGAGGAGTAATCCAAGAATCAGAAACACTGGTTTTTGGTGGGCTTTTTCCATGGGTGCTTGAACATTTAAAAAGTAGAAGCTACCTGCAAATCTCCATTAGTAAACCAAGGACTTCTTGATTTTTGACAATTTTATAAAGCAGTCCAAGGTTTTACTCAGAGTATCTGAGTTTTTTGCATTAGTTAAAAGCTGTAGGCTTTACAAGCTGGCTCCAAGGCTATTAGCCCACTGATGTTTTAGTATAGAACTCGACACAAATCTTGCATCTATATAAACATGGAAATTCACCTGCTCTTGGCATAGAATATTGTTTATTGAGATGTTACGTTTCGCATTATAATCACTTGTTCTTGAGTGTCTACTGTTATACCAATAGTGAATGGCCATAATATTGCTGAAAATAATAGATAGGAGCATCTGTCAATTTATATAAAAGAATATGTAGTGAGCCATTCCAAAAGGAGCACATGCAGGTCATTTGTGTTATAGAGTTGAGAGTTGTGCAGATCCTTTTTGTCGCAGGCTCTCTATCTTTTTCTTTTTCTTTTTCTTTTTTTTTTCTGGCCTTAGCATTGTGATGGTAACATTCCCCAGATTTCTCTAAAACATAAAAGGCCTCGAATAGATTTGTGATAGTGGGATATAAGGTATTTCTTCTCCCTGCTGGAAAAAGCTTTCTCTTATATAACACCTAGCATTTGAGTTGAAAAATGACATAAACAATAATTTTAAAAGAGAAGACCTTTGTTCTGATGATTTGCTTCTATAGGCTGCATTACAACAAAAGAGTTGGAAACAGTCATGAGATCTTTGGGGCAAAATCCTACTGAAGCTGAACTGCAGGATATGATCAGTGAAGTTGATGCTGATCAAATATAACACCATTGATGGTTATAAGTTTCTAAATTTGATGGCATGGAAAATGAAGGTCAGCCAATTATATTGATGTTAATATATTATCAAAAAAAATTATATTTATGTTAATGTCATACTGCTCATTTCAAAGACCACTTGACTCGTACTTTATGGTGCTTGCTACAATTTAATTTAGTTTCCCTTCCTGGGATGAGATTTCTGTGTTTGGTTGAAAATTACTTAGCTGATGGTATATCCATAATCAGCAGGATCTAAAAAGTATTCACTGTATCCACTTTATATTGATAAATCCAGTTAATACCAATTCATATTTCTCTTTTCATTATTATATCAGAAGCATTCAGTCCAAATCCATATTCAAGAAATTAATTATGTTAGTTTTTAATTGTATATTCATTTTGGTAATTAATCCATGCATTGCAGAGACATATGCTTTAATTTTATTCCTTTTTCTCCCCCTGAATGTAGGCCCTCAGCTCCCCTTACTTTGGTAACACATCAAACAACCTGCGCAAACAGCAGTGTGTAAGTACCTATATTGTCTCTCTTTCTTTCCACCTCATTTTTGTTTTGAGTCTAGAGAGGATGCAATCATTCACTGATTAAAAAAGGGAATGCAAATGCATTAATTAAGATTTAAGGTTCATAAGCTTCTTTAGCTATTTATTTTTTCCTTTTTTTTTTGGTTGGTTTTTGTCGTCTGTGTTCTATTATTGGGTCAGATTATTAAGATTTAAGATTTAAGGTTTGCAATGAAGATAGCATGCCATTTTGCGAGCTTGCTGTCTGCCTCTTCTAGTTATTCTATTTATCATCTGGTTTTTATGTTAATGTGAAGATCTCATGAAAAGTTTTCTTATGGGGTCTAGAGATTGTAAACGGAAGGATTTGTGGAGACATGGGGAAAGGGTAGTGTTGGTGTTCTCATTGTGTGGTTGGCTTCCATGTAGGGGCGAAGTGGTTTCCCTTTTTGCCCTCATATGGTCATTAGTACATATCTCAGACAACTCAAAACCACTACTACCAAATGCTAATGTAATTTATAGTTTTGCCTCTTTGTTTAACCTAAAGTGATGCTTCTGCTTCCAGCTTTCACTTGGATGATGCTACATCCCTACTGATTTATTGGAACTTTGTTCAGCTTGTGTTTTGTGCATTCTACTAACCTTTGTGACTGCATGCACTACAAATTTCATCTATTGTGTGGTTCTTTTCTATGCACAATGATGTTTTATTGCAGTGGCATTTAATCTTTTGTTTGTCTTCTTCGATTTTTTTAATCTTTATTTGCAGCGCTTAATATAATTATAGGGAAAAAAAAGAAGCAGCTTGGTGGTTGAACATTGCCTTCTCATACTCATATACATGTAAATTAAATAGGTCTAAGGGGGCACATAGAAGAGAGAGATATTAGAGATTTGAAAAAGAAATTGGATAATTAATGTATATGACAGAGATTTGACTTGGGAACATAATTTGATTAGTCATTAGTGGAGTTTTAGGTTCTTTTATTTCCACTGACCCAGATGATAAAGAAATGATTAGAGATCATAAGGGTGGCAGCCAGGAAACATAACAACTAAAAACAAGGTATTTGTTGCTAAATGTGTTTTGGTTTTGTTGGAGACTATATGTCACCCAGAACATGATCAAGGATAGATCTAAGCTATGCTGTCTTTCTTTCTTGCTCTGCCTACCCCCTCCCCCACACACCCAAAAGAAGAAAAAAAATGTATCTGCAAAGGGGGAAAACATTAATGGCTAAACATCTGGTCAACAGGTTTGATTCCTTGTTTGTCTCTCTAGCATAGCAAATTTTGTTATGCTCTTTGGTGTGTCCTAACATGATTCAGAAGAGACATTAATGACTAAACACTTTTTGGCATTAATAATCATGATTAACACAGATTTCGCGATGACACTTATTGAGTTTCTATCATGCTGCTGGCTCTCCGTTTAATGTCATATTCTTAGTCTGTGTTCCTCTTTTTAATACAAAGATAATTTTGGTTGTTAGCCTTATTCTGGGATTAGGATTATCAACATTATATATATATGCCAACATATCTATATATATGCCAACATATCTATATATATGAGAGAGAGCTCAAGTATACTGCATGTGGCTGTCAATGTTTTAGGAATATATAGTCATCAATATGTTTTCTATATAATATTCAAGTATAAAACTGTGGTAATTAATGTATGGAGAGTTATATATAATATGAAAAATGGAAAAAGTTTTATCAGATGGTTATAAGTAGTTACTTATAAGAAAAAACATGGCCTAATCTTACACTTTTCTTGCTTGCAGGTAGAACCTATCTTTGCTGATAGGTAGAGCTCTACATGTGGTTCATGCCTTCAGATGCTCTACGTGTGTTTAACATGTAGGTGATTTTAGTGCAGTGATAGGTAGAGCTCTACATGTGGTTCATGCCATCTGTTATGTGGTTCTGTTTTAGTGCAGTGATGTTTTAGTGCAGAAGACAGTTGTGTTTCTTTTTTTGTGCATCTGTGTTCTTCATTCTGGGTTGGTGTGTTAATTATTTTGGTGTTGTTTAAAATACACTACTATATAATACTGATGGCTCCTCATCTTCTGTTGTGAGGAATTTAAGGTGATTAGCTTATCTTTTAGGTAGTTTAAGATTCATGTGGAATATGGATGCAAAGTTTCCATGTGTTTCAATCACATAATACTCAACTATAACTTTTTTGCATTAGGTCATCTGTTTTATGTGGATTAACTTCTTTAATGCACATTGATGATATTATAAAAAGATATCATACGGATAATAATACATTGCTTGATGGTTTGGAATACTAGTGAAACGTTTCACTAGTTCCTTTTTTTTTTTTTTTAAAGATTATTTGCGGCGACCTAAATTCGCCGTAAAAGGAGATATTATCGTTGCAAACACTCTTTTGCAACGATCACCGTATGTCGCAAATACCATGCGTGGAAAATGGTATCGCTGGGAAATCACCTATTGCGTCGATTTTGGGGATTAGACGAGAAAAGGATCTCGCTATTAGCGACAAAGATTTAACTTATTGCGAGGAGAAGTTTCGCCGCAAATAAATTTTTCCAACGATATGAGAATGCATTTGTACCGCCAATTGCGGCGATTAATTTTCACCGGAAAAGCATAGCTAATGCGACCAAATTAGATATTCGCTGATTTTACGCAAAAAAAAGCAAACAATTCCAACGAACATGCGTCAAATGAAATTTTGACAAAAATAAGGATTTGCGGCCATTTTTTAGGTTATTTGCGACCAAACTTGGCGCTGGAAAAAGCCTTTTTAGTTGTAGTGTTTCTTGAATCTGTCATGAAAAGGATGAGGTTTTGTTCTAGGTGGACTGAACTGATTTTGAGGTGTGTAAGGTCAGTGTCTTACTTAGTTCTTGTTAATGGCCAACCTGGTCCTACATTCTATCCTTCTAGAGGATTGAGACAAGGAGAGCCACTGTCTCCTTATCTCTTTATCCTTTGTGTAGAAGGTCTTTCTACTCTCCTTAATTATTCTGACATGCAAGAGGTTACAAAGGGAGTTAATGTGGCTAGGGGGGCTGTAGAGTAAACCATCTGCTATATGCAGATGATTGTGTTTTATTTGAGAGGGCCAAGATGGAGGAATGGTAGAAGATTCAAGCTATACTGCAGGTGTATGAACTAGCTTTTGGTTAGGTTCTGAACAAAGAGAAGTCTGCAATCTTCTTTAGTTCAAACACCAGCTTGATCGATAAGATTTTGNATGCAGATGATTGTGTTTTATTTGAAAGGGCCAAGATGGAGGAATGGTAGAAGATTCAAGCTATACTGCAGGTGTATGAACTAGCTTTTGGTTAGGTTCTGAACAAAGAGAAGTCTGCAATCTTCTTTAGTTCAAACACCAGCTTGATCGATAAGATTTTGATTGGAGAAGCTGGTGGTGCAGTGATAGAAGGGTCCTATAAGAAGTATTTGGGGCTACCCCCAATTGTGGAAAGGCCCAAGTACCAAACATTCAAGGGTATAAAGGAGAGAGTATGGAGGTAGGTCACAAACTGAAAGAATTCTTTTTTGTCAGCCGTAGCGAAAGAGGTGCTCATCAAGGTTGTCCATCAAGTTGTTCCTACTTATACCATGAGTGTCTTTTTTCTCCCAAAAAGGCTTTGTAATGAACTCAACACCATGTATGCCAAATTCTGGTAGGGCAACCAGAATACTAATAAAGGTGCATTGGAGTAGATGGGAAAGATTGGGGCAACTGAAACATAAGGGTGGTCTTGGGCTCAGGAATGTGGAGTGTTTTAACTTAGCCTTGCTTGCAAAGCAATGGTGGAGATTCCTGAATGATCCTGCCAGTTTAGTGGCCTAGATTTACAAGCCAAAGTACTTTAGAGACTTTTCCTTTTTGTGTGCTAAACTGGGAGGTAGACCTTCATTGATTTGGAAAAGTGTTAGGCAGGCATTTGAGTTAATCAAAGAAGGGATGAGATGGAGGGTTGGGGATGGGAGAAGTATTAAAAATATGGGGAGACAAATGGCTAACAACTCCTTCCTCTTTTAGTGTTTAGTCCCCAGTTTCGAGGCTGCACAAGGAGGCAAAAGTTGAGAAACTAATATTGCAGGAGGGTAGGGAGTGGAATGAGGTTTTGATAAGAGATATTTTTGGTGAGGATGAGGTGGAACAGATTCTTAGCTTACCATTGAGTAAGCTGAATCGTGGTGACAAACTGGTTTGGGGTCCTTCTCAGAAAGGAAAATTCTCTGTGAGAAGTGCATATTATCTTGAAAGGGAGAGAGGAGAAGAATTAAAGGGGAGTCATTTAGGGAGAATGGAGTTGATCAAAGGTGGGTCAAGATATAGGAGTTGGATGTTCTAAGGAAAGTAAAATTGTTCTTATGGAGAGCTGAGAACAATTTTCTAGCAACAAGAAGTAATTTGATGGCCAAGAAGCTTGTAGAAAGTGATTTATGCCCAATTTGCAAGGAGCAAAAGGAGTCTGTTATGCATGTGATGTGGCAGTGTGCTGCTACTAATGATGTGTGGCTTTAGTCTTGTGCTAAAACTAAAAAATGGAGCACTAATGAAGAAGATTTGCCGGCACTAATAGAGAGGTTAATGCAGAACTTGACCAAGAAGGAAATGGAGGAGGTGGCAATGATTATGAGGAGTTTATGGCTAAGAAGGAACTAGTTTGTCTTTGAAAACAGTTTCACATCTCCTGGCAAGATCATTAGTGCAGCAAGGGAACAAATTCTAGAGTTTCAACTGGCTCAAACTGTGTTTGAGAAAAATCTTCTTAGTAGGGTTACTGTGAGACAAGTGAGATGGAAGAAACCAAATATAGGTTATGTAAAGAAACATTGGGATGCAGCCATTGATCAGAAACAAAGAAAAGTGGGGATTGGGATTGTTATAAGGGACGAAATGCGAGAAGCATTAACTGCCTGTTATGATCAGAAGATGCATGTGCAACACTCAGCTACAGTAGAATGTATGGCCCTTTGGAAAGCTATGGATGTGATGCACCCAGATTCCGTTTAGGATCTGACGGACATCTGAAGCGTCGAGACATGAAACACAGTTACATGCCTCTATTCGTGACAATTAAAGATGCAATGTTCCTAACATGCATGTAGCATTATGCAATATTCGTGGTGGATAATTTTGTTCTTTAGCAATACTATGCACCAAACTGAAAAATATCCCAAATATTTAAAACATACTTCATACAAAAAGACATACTAAACAACTGAGATCATAATGCTAGTCCAAAATGGCTTTGATTAAAAGAGTACTAGAGATACAGCTCCATAGTGCAAGTAGTAATTTAAGTTAACTACTATATTAACATTGACGCCGCACCGTCGCCCAATCGACTGTGTCCAATTGGTTGAATCTTGGTTTTCCTTCGAATCCTATAACAAGATCTACCATTCGGGTGGAAATGGTAGTTGAGACTACCACAGTGAGATTTGATTACAAATCTCAGCAAGTTAACAAAAAAGCTCAACACAGGTTAATGATGCATGCATGGCAGTAAAAGCATGAATGTATAATCAAAGTCATAAGTAATCATAGCATAACTTGACATACAACATAACATAAATGACATAACTAAAACTGAACTGTGAACTGGACTTGATTTTCTTAAACTGAACAGGACTTAAACTCAGACTTAACTTAACATGAATTTGATCTAAAACTTGACTTAATATGAATTTGATCTGAGACTTGATTAAACATGAACTTGAAATCTTATTCTTTTACTGATTAAACTCAACTACTTGGGTGCTACATGGGTCCCTTAGAGCTATGTGTTCCTGCCGATTACTGTATCACAACATATGTATCTAGATTCTTCACTAGCTGTGACTGCGTTGCATGTGCCACACTTACTGTGGACTGCGTACCTCGTGTGCTACACTCACTATAGACCCCACGAGAATTGAAATGTGGCCCCATCTGCATTAGTGTCTGGCGCACTCCGGTGACCTGCTAGTTAGTCCCCGGCTGCTACCCTTTGACAATATTTCGTCAACTTAGGAAATTTCACTTCTATTTAGACACTTCAGCATCAACAAAAGAGTTTCACTAGGATAATACCCTATCCTAGCACTTAGGGTCGTGATTGACATGAATAACTTGACATGATTATTCTCGAACTACAAACATTGTATTCAAGATGAAACGTAACTGGAATAAAGGGCTGGAAGAAAGTTGAGCTCAGTGGTGCTGGAAGGCACTATAGGGAAGGTTTGGCGCATAAGCCAGAAAGCCAGGTTCAAGGAGGTGGGTATGAATATCTTTGTTCTTCAGTTTTCTAACCAAGCTGAAAAACTCAAGGTCATGGATGGCAGGCCATGGCTCTTTGAAAATTACATGTTTGTTTTATTGCCATTCAATGGTTATCTGCCTCCACAAAAGATGGATTTCTCGAAGGAGAGGATGTAGGTCCAAATGTCTGAGTTGCCTCTGGTGTGTATGAACAAAGAGAGGGGGACAATGACTAGAGCCACTGTAGGAGAGGTATGGGAGGTGGAGACTCAGGATGATGGTAGTGGGTGGGGAAATGTTTTGAGGGTATTGGTGATTCTTGACTTGTCTAAGCCTCTTGCTAGGGGAAGGACAATCTCAGTCAAGGGTATGAAATATTGGATCCCCTTAAGGTATGAAAAACTCCCTCACTTTTGTTTCAATTGTGGTTGCATTGTTCATGGGGAGGGTTCATGTGAGGAAAAAGAGGGTGTTGGAGGGGAACAATTAAGGGTGTGGCTCAGAGTAGGGATGAGAGGCAGACTGAGGGAGGGGGTTATAAAACAAGTTGGAGGGAGTGAAAAAACTGAAGTGAGGAGAGATTCTTTATTGGTGTCAAAAGTGGTTGTTATTGAGAGTGGAGGGATGGTGAGAGGGAGGTGAGTACTAAATCTTTGCAGCACATTAAGGGGTGGAGAATGATAGGGTAGAACAAACTGTTATTGTGAATGCTGTTGTGATATATGGTAAGGATGGGGGGAATGGTAATGTGTTGACTGATGTTGTGGTGAGGGATGCTGTAGTGCAAGCTGCTCAGGAGCACTTAGTAGAGGTGATTGCTGTAGAGGTTACTGGCATGGGGAGGGGGTTGTGGAAGAGGAGAGCTAGGGGGTGGGACATTAGGAGATTTAGAGTGGGGTGATTACTCAAGAGAAAAAAAAAAAGGAAAAGAAATTGAGAAAAAGAGGGAAGGGGAAAAAAAGTAAGAAAAAATGAAATGATTCAGAATTATGAGGAGGGTGCAGTTTTGAAAAAAGAGAGGGCGGTGACTGTGGAGCAGCCCCACCTGTCATAAGTGAAAACACTTAGTTGGAACTGCCAAGAGCTTGGAAAACCTTGGACAGTTCAATACCTTTACCATATGGTGAATGAGAAAAAGCTCAACTTAGTTTTCTTAACGCAAACTAACATGAATAACAGGAAATGTGAGAAAATGAAAAAAATATTGAAATGTGAGGAGTTCTTTATAGTGGAACCGGTTGGAAGAATTAGAGGTTTGATTATGTTTTGGAATCATAATGTTATTGCTAAAGTTGCCAATTACTCTCGAAGGCACATCCGCTTATGGGTCACAAATGAGGGAGGATAGGATAGGTGGTTATTGGCAGGTTATCATGGAGAGCCGAATGTTAGCAAGAGAGCTGCTTCTTGGAGGTTCTTCTCCTCTCTTAAACTTGGTCTGCACATTGGGTGGGGAGTTATTGGAGACTTTAATGAGGTGGTTTCTCAAGATGAAAAAATGGGTGGGAGGCATAGGCAAGAAAGTCAAATGGCTGCGTTTAGAGATGTCTTAGTGGAAGGAGGGCTTTATGATTTGGGATGGAGAGGAGACAAGTTCCTGTGGAGTAGCAAGCATGAAGATGAGACTTTCACTAAAGAAAGACTTGAGAGGACAGTTGTGAATTCACGATGCAAAAGCTTGTTTCAGGAGGGTTGGGTGGAGGTATTGGCAGCTAGATGTTCTGAGGCCACCGTTGTGGTGTATGAATCAAGCTTATGGAAGAGAGGGGAGGAGGAGGAGAGTGTTTCGACATGAAACAAGTTGGGCCCTAGAGGAGGAGTGTGCAGAAGTGTTGAAGAGGGTATGGGACAAAGGAGTGATAAAGGAAGGGGGGATTCTGTGATGTTATCCAGGTTAGAAACAGTAAAAAGGCTCTGATCAGGTGGAGTTGACAAATGGGGGCAGGTATGGGGAGGGAATTCGAGGAAAAAACTAAGGTGCTAAGGTGACTACAAAAGGGTGAATGTAGTAGCAATGTGGAAGAGATTAAAACTATTCAAAGGGAGTTGGAGAGATTGCTAGAGAGGGAAGATTTAATGTGGAGGCAAAGGGCCAAGTAGATCTGGTATCGGCTTGGGGATAAGAATACTAAATTCTTTTATAGCTATGCAAACCATAGAAGAGCCAAGAATAAAATATGTGAGGTTAGGGATGAAAATGGTAGAAGTTGGTCAAGAAATGTTGATTTGGAAGCTGCTTTCAATGATTACTTTCGATTCATCTTCCTATGAATTTTCTAACTTTTAGGCCATCAACACAAGATATTAATAATTAAGGCGCTCCAACTTATATAGTTTTATTTCACTACAACAGCTAATGTTAGGTGATACTAACCATCAAAATATAAAACGTAACAAAGGCTTAGAATACAGTCGAATGGAAGGTACTGCAATTCAATTAAAAAAAAACAACTTGGAAAAAAGAAAGTTTAGTCTATAAGTGACAGAGTACCGGTCCTAATAAAGACCCGCCATCCATGCTGCATGCTTGCGCAGGCGTAGAGATTTGTTCTTATAGTATACCGCTCATATATTTTACTTTAGTAAGAAAAAAAAATACAATTTCTAAAAGTTTATTAAGTTTTTTATGATGCTACTTTGAGAATCTTTGGCTCATTGTATGTGACCTCTAATTTGTTATTTCAACAAATTTGTACAATTGAGAATACTTTGAACAACATGGGTGAGAGTGATGATGGTATGTTGATGAGAACGACATCTACTATGAAACTTAAGTTTGATAAATATTGGGGGAACACTGATAGGATGAACAGGATTGTTTATGTAATTTTTTTCCTTGACCCCCGATATAACATTACAGCCTTGTCATATTGGTTAAAAAGGTGCAAAGGGGATGAATGCGGAGATAGAATTGAGGCCAACGTAAGATTGCTCATGAATCGGTTGATTGAGCAATACCACAAGTTTCATGGGCTAGGTAGTGGAAGATCAAATAATACCACAACTATTATTGGTGATGACCTGAGCTGTGATGATTTTGATACAGCTCTAGATCAATATCTTGAGAAGCAAAATAGTTCGGTACTTAGCTTGGACATGGATAGATATTTGTCAGATGTGATTGAACCAAAAGTTCCTGAGTTTGATATTTTGGATTGGTGGAAAAAGAACTCATTTAGATATCCCATCATTGCAGAGATCGCACGTAATGTATTGGTCATCCCTATTTCCACCGTCGCATCCGAGTCCGCATTCAACACCAGTGGACATGTAATAGACCCATATCGAAACTCATTAGCACCGGAGACTGTCCAAGTACTAATCTGCCCCAAAAATTGGTTGACAATGAACCACTTAGTTCTTCGGAGGCGGAGGAGCATGTAGAAGGCGTTGATAACGAAGGTAAACACTTTTATTAGTTAATTTTTATTTTTTATTACTAATTTATCCATTTAACTTAACCTGTACATTTTTTTTCTGCTTAAGGTAACCCTCTTCCTTCAAATTCAGCAACTTAAGCATATGGACTCTTGATGAGAAAACTGCCCAGTAGAATTTGGAGGATCAAGTAAGTATTTGACAATTTGTATACATTTTTCAGATTTGAAATAAGATTCTTGGAATTTAACTACTTTTCTAGAAAGGTAGGCATTGCTGATGGTAATTCTGCATGTAGCATGCATGATTGAGAGGCTTGATTTTTAACGAATACCACTTTGTAAGCATGCTGCATCTTCAATGATTTATTGGTAGCATTTTTTATTTCAAAAGGTTAAAAGTCATCTGGGCTTATGATTTATAGGTAGCATTTTATGCATGAGATTGTTGATGAGAAAACTGATGTCTTTGCACTCGGGGCACTTTTACTGGAGCTCATTACTGGTCGCTGCTTCGTTGATTCGAGTTGACAAAGCCTTGCCATATGGGTATCATTCCATTTTGTGCTACAACTTGTAGATTTTGAATGCTGCTTATAGCTCCAATGTTTTACAGATCATGAAAATATTTTTTACAAATGTAAGATGAATGACAATTTGGTTCTTCTTCTGTTATGCATAGGCGAAGCCACTGCTTGACACTAATAATGTCGAGGAATTAGCAGATCCACGATTAGGAGATGCTTACGATCCGAGCGAGATGAAACGTGCCATTTTCGCGGCTTCAATGTGCATCCACCACTTATCCTCCATGCGTTCGCAAATGAACAGAGTATGAGTTTTGCTACCTTCTTGCCCTTTTTAGTTTCAGGTCAAATTAATCAACTTGTGTCATAAAGAAGCGAATGCAATGCAGGTTGTGCAGATACTCATGGCAGAAGAAGATTGAGCACTTGAACCAAAACCAAAATCAGTGGCAACAAGACCACTAGTTTTTAATGCTTGTGACCTAGAAGATTATACTTCCACCACTTATCTCAACGACCTCAATGAAGGAACTGCATGAAAATTGGAGTGTTCTAAAAATCTGTATAAATGCAAGCAAGTCTTTATTTTATTTGTATCTTCATTTTTATCTTTTGGTGGCCGAATTTAAGGTTTTATTGATTTTCTCTTACTCTTTTTGGCATGCTTTTGGGTTTGGTTTATGAGGAATTAATGGAAAATCGTAGTGGGGAAGAGTACTAATGGCAAAAAAATTCAATCCCTCCACGGACCTTGTAAACCTGGACCGGGATTTATTTGTTCCCGATGACAGCAGTCGCCATCGAGCTGAGAGATTTGGGCGGAACGAGATGCTTGACGCCTTTACAGGGATTCCCCCTCTACCGCCCCCAAATGAAGCTTCATAATTCCTTTGTTCTTTTTTTTTATGTATATGTACCCTTTTTTTTTTTTAATTCTTTCTTTGATGTACGCCCCATTTTCTTCACCTTGGATAGAGATTCAGGGTGTAATGTATATGTACTACACTTTTCCTTCGTATTGAATTCTATCATTCCATTAGACTTGTTCTTGATTGTGTAGGAATTTCTTCGTTGCGTTCCTCTTTTATTAACACCGTAGTTGCTAGCTTTTATACTTGGCACCTCAAGTTGTTGCGACTTGTTTCTTGTGTTTAAGGGTTAGGGTGGTCTGATGACCTACGCGCCCTTTTATACTTGGCACCACAAGTTGCTATGGCTTGTCTTTGGTGTTTAGGGGTCGGCGTGGTCTGATGACCTACACGCCCTTTTATACTTGGCACCACAAGCTGATATGGCTTGTCTTTGGTGTTTAGGGGTCGGCGTGGTCTGATGACTTATGCGCCCTTTTATACTTGGCACCACAAGTTGCTATGGCTTGTCTTTGGTGTTTAGGGGTCGGGGTGGTCTGATGAACTACGCGCCCTTTTATACTTGGCTTTAAGCGATGTTATCTTTCTGTTGAGGGCTCACCAAAAATAAAGACATAACAAGTTATGGCTAATAACAAGGCAATCGAAACATTCTTATGTTAATGATCATAAACGTAACAAATTCAACGTAAATAAAACATGGAATTTAACAGAAATGAAAATACTGCCAAAGCGAAAATACTGCAGCTCTACTGATAGAATTTCTTCAAGTGCTCTACGTTCCATGAATGTGGTAGTTCCTTGTCCTGACTGTCTTTCCGTCGGTATGACCCCGGCCTATTGTTGGCTATCACCAAGTAGGGACCTTCCCATCGAGGCCCCATCTTTCCTTCACCTTAGGTTGTCACCCCGCTCTTCTTCAAGACCAGGTCGCCCACTTTGAAATTCCTGGGCTTTACCCTTTTATTGAAATATTGCCTAGCCTTAGTCTTCTCCCATAGCATTCTTGCTTCCGCTATCTCCCTTTCTTCCTCCACCAAGTCGAGATATTCCTCCATTTTTTTGTCGTTCTGGAGGGCCGAGAAGTAAGTTGTTCTATAGGTGGGGAGTCACTTTCGACTGGAACTACTGCTTCGCAACCATACGCCAATGTGAATGGGGATTCCCTTGTAGGAGTCTTTGCTGAGGTACGCCCAAAGCACACCAGGCAACTCCTCTGCCTACTCCCCCTTTTTCTCTGCGACTTTCTTCTCTAGGATTGAAAGCAGCGCCTTGTTTGTAGCTTCCACCTGTCCGTTTGCTTGAGGTTGACCTGGCAAGGAGTACTTTACTTTGATTTTCAACTCCGCACACCATTCTCTGAAGTGATCTAAGTCAAACTGGCGCCCGTTATCCGTTACTATGCTTTGAGGGATCCCGAACCTGCAAATAATGTTTTTCCATAAAAACATTGTCACGGTCTTGCATGTTATAGATGCCAACGGTTCTTCCTCGGTCCATTTTGTGAAATAATCAACAGCTACCACCATGAATTTTACCTCGCCTTTTCCTGGTGGGAAAGGTCCGACCAGGTCTACGCCCCACTGGGCAAAGGGCCAAGGCGCGGTCATGTATGTTAATCCTTCTGGAGGGGCATGCTGTATTGGTGCGTGCGCCTAGCATTCCACACACCTTCTGCTGAATGCTTGAGTATCTCTTAATGCGTTGGGCCAGTAGTATCCCACCCTCATCGCCTTCCCGGCCAAAGTCTTTCCGACCAAATGGTTTCCGTATATGCCTTCGTGTATTTCTGCCAATACATATTGAGCTTCTTGGGTGGAAATACATCGCAACAATAGGGCGGAAAAGCCTCTTTTGTAAAGAACTCCGTCAATGAGTAGGAACCTTGCTGCCCTTCCCTGCACCATTCTAGCCTCATCCTTTGCGTTTGGTAGCTGCCGTTCATCCAGATATCTAACTACTTCGCTTGCCCACTTAGGGATGCTGGTACCTACAACTCCTATCTCCATTCCGATGGCTGGGACTTCAACGACCTTGTGTTCTACTTGCCATGAGAGGGGTGTTTCGTCCATGCCCGATGCTGCCCTGGCCAATCTATCCGCCACTTCATTTTCTGTTCTCGGGATCTGGGCTATATTGAAATATGAGAGGAGATCCCGTGCTTCCCACACACGCTCAAGATACTTCTTCAATCTTTCACCTTTTGTTGCATACAAGCCTAAAACTTGATTCACAATTACTTGAGAGTTCGACTTGACTTCCACCTCTGTTGCTCCTATCTCGGTGGCAAGGAAAAGCCCTGCTACGAGTGCTTCATATTCTGCTTTGTTGTTTGTTACGTTGAAAGTTAGTATTGCCATATGATGCAACTTCCTACCGTCAGGATCTACTAGGTGTATCCCCAGGCCTCCGCCTGTTTTGCAGGATGAACTGTCGACGTAAAGTACCCATGGCTTTGCTGTTGGGGCTACTGTGTCTTCCTAAGGGAAACCTGAGAATTCTGCTATGAAGTCGGCTAGAACTTGTCCTTTAACCGCCTTTCTAGGTTCGTACCTTAAGTCAAACTCGCTTAATTCTATTAACCATCCAATCAGTCTTCCCAAACTGTCAGGTTTCTTCAAGATTTTTGCTAGGAGGGCCTCCGTGAGTATCTTTATAGTGTGGGCCTGAAAGTATGGATGGAGTTTTCTAGCCGCCGTCACAAGGGCAAAGGCTAGCAATTCGATCTTCGAGTATCTTATCTCGGCTACCCTAAGGGCCGTGCTAGTATAATATACCGGGTACTGAGTTGCCCCATCCTTTTTTATTCGGACGGCGGACACAACGCTTGGGGAAATGGCGAGGTAGACGTGAAGCACGTTGCCCTTTTGTGGTTGTTGCAAGAGTGGCGGGCTGGCCAAATGCTGATTTAGTTTTTCAAACGCCTCATCGCACTCTTCGTTCCAGGGATGCGTCTTCCGTAACACCTGGAAAAAAGGGAGGCATCTATCTGTTAATCGAGCGATGAACCTCCCTAGGGCTGCTATCCTGCCCGCCAACTGTTGCGTCTCGTTCAGGTTCTTGGGTGGTTTCATGTTGAGTATGACAGCTATCTTTTCTGGAGAGGTCTTGATTCCTCTTTCCGATACAATGTAGCCCAAGAACTTCCCTGACCCTACCCTGAAAGCACACTTTGTAGGGTTCAGCCTCATCTTGTAACGGCGTGGAATTTCGAACGCCGTCCTCAGGTCGNCTTGTAACGGCGTAGAATTTTGAACGCCGTCCTCAGGTCGTCCAAGTGTCGAGTGGATTGTTTACTTTTCACTAACAGGGCGTCTACGTAAACTTCCATGGACTTTCTAATCTGCTCCTGGAACATCCGATTCACTAACTTTTGATATGTTGCTCTTGCATTCTTCAATCCAAACGGCATACCCTGGTAGCAATACAACTCCCGGTCTGTTATGAATGAAGTTTTTTCCTCGTCCGCCGGGTACATCCGAATTTGATTGTATCCAGAGTAGGCGTCCATAAAACTCAGCATACGATGTCCTGCTGTAGCGTCCACGATTATGTCAATGCGTGGTAGGGGAAAACTATCTTTGGGGCATGCTTTATTTAGATCAGTAAAATCAACACACATTCTCCATTTTCCATTTCCTTTTTTCACCACAACTACATTGGACAACCATTCTGGGTAGTGAGACTCCTTAATGAATCCGGCGGCGAGCAACTTTTCTACTTCCTCTTTTATTGCGGCATACTTCTCTTCGCTGAATGATCTCATTTTCTGGCATACAGCTTTGTGTGCGGGGTTCACTCCCAAACGATGTTCGATGACTTCGTTATCTATGCCCGGCATTTCTTCATGACTCCAGGCGAAGACATTCCTGTATTCGACCAACAACTGCTTCAATGCCTCTCTTTCCGCCAATGGCACATTAATCTCAACACGCGTCGTTGACCCAGGGCGGTCGGGGGTGTAATAGTCATCTTCTCGTCTTGGTCGTCCGTCGTTAAACGCTCTTTGTTAAAGTGCGTAAGGTAGGCTTTTAGGTCCTCGTCTTCCCCTTGCTTAATTGTTAGGCGATAGGCAGCCGGGCGTCTGCGCCTTCTATTAGGCATGAACTGAGTTAAGAACTGCTTAGCCAATTCTTCGAAATTGTCTGTCGACCGTGGTTGGAGAGTCCCGAACCACCCTCTCGCTGTTCCTTTCAACGTCAATGGAAAGGCTCGGTAGGCTATCTCGTCGGGAAAGCCGTGGAGTATTATATGGCCTTTGTAGTTCTCCAGATGATCCATTGGATTTTTTGGACCCATCGTACAAGTCTACTTGGGGCACCTTGAATTTTGGCAGGAGGGGCACGGCCATAATTCATTCGCTATATGGCAGATCTGTTCTACTGAGCAGACACTCAACTGAAGAAGATCCTCCCATATTCTTTTCCATTTCTTCATATTTTCCGCCAGTTCTTTCAACTCATCGTGCATCTTTTCTTTCTCCGTCTGCCCTAGATGCGACTCCATATTGGATGGTTCTTCTCCTTCTCCTTGTTCACTGTGGGCGGGTACAGTGGTATCGCTGGATTTAGCATTCCTCTGCCGTAGGTCGTCATTCTCCTTCTTGAAGATCTCCATTGCCTCCAATGCTCGCTTCAACCTTTCCTCAGTTGCTGCTAGTCGCGCTTCGACGGGTGGATCCATTGCTCGGCTTGCCACAGAACGGGTGACAGTTGGCATGTGAGAACCACGTAAAGTGATTATCAACCAGGAGATCCCACAGACGGCGCCAATGTAAAGGACGTGTCCCACTTCCAAACTATCCTGCATACTTGCGCAATGACCCAAGTGAAGTTGACCTGGTTCGCCTGGGAAAACTCTGATGCTTAAGTCAGTTTTTGAGTTTTGAAAATAATTCAATCAGAACTCAACCAAGAAAATTCTCCCCTTTTATTGAGGGTTATCTTGTATATATAAGATTCTGTTGTTACGCTTATTTGATGCAGGATCTTTTCGTGTTGATCCTAGTTTTTTGGGGTGCACTCTGCGTTTAAAGTGGTCACGTATTTGCATGGGATCCCTACTTTCTCGTGGGCGGTTGCATGTATATCTTTGACTTAGTAGGGCTTTTGCTACGCCGACTTCGTATGTTTGGCTCAGGGCCTTTTTTGTTGGACTCCTTTTCTATTTGGGCCTGTTTACTCAAAATGGGCTTTTTTATTATTATAAGCCCTCCAAGTAGTGTTACGTATACTTATAACTTTTACTTATATTTTTATTAATTACAAGACTCATTTTGTCAGTTTTATTTTTAAATTTAAATTTTGAATTTCAAATTTTATAATTTTTAATATATTATCAATAAGTGATATGTAGAGAAATAAATTTTTATTTATAAGTTTTTTTTAAGTACAAATAGTATTTTTCAACTTTAAAAGGAGTAGGTCTCAAATTTAGTTATCCTTGAAAGTAGACGATCTGATCATGAGGAACGTATCCAAGCAATGATGTATGCATATACGGGCAAGACACGTGTTTTTCATCCAACTATTCAAATCTCAATAATAATTAAAAAAAAATTTAGACAACTTTATGTTATTCACACAACTTTCATACATCGTAATTTTTTTATTTTTTATTATTTTTTATTATTTTTTTATCAAGTATTTAATATATAAATAATGAATCAAAAAATTGAATTAATTTTAAAAAAATAAACTCAAAAAAAAATTAAAAAAAAAAATTTTAAATTTAAAAATTTAAAAAAAATACAATAAGTAAAGATTAAAAAGATTGCGTAGCATTGCCCTCAAATTAAAACCCAAATCACGTCTGATCGCAGGGGAACTGCGCCCATGCTCATATTTTATTCCCATTTTCCCAGTATGTTCTTGTCAAAGAAGCCTTCAATGAATGGATTATTGAAGTGGTAGCCTGGAAGTAGATAGAACGTCATGCATGCGCATGAATTTATTGTCCGTGTACGTACCTAATTCATAGTCAGATTTCGTACCCACGTGAAGGAAAAGTCAATTTGTTTAACGTATAGGCCGAGAAGGTAATGACGTTCATGCTTGTGTACGTCCACATAATTAGAAACTTTACACATTAATTAATGTTATGATCGTGGGTACGAGCACTCCATCGATTTGATTTATTAAAATCATAAAAATATAATCATTTTTACGTATTTTTTATACACATTATGTAATTGATTGTATATTTTTTTAATATAAAATAAATGTTAAGTTTTATTCTAAAGTGTATAAAGAATATGTAAAATAATTATATATAGGATAATTGATTATTTAGGCTCCTAGCAATTTGTCTCAAACGTGAACCTATGAATATATTCCTACCATCAACTATTCAGATCAAATGAATTAACTTCAATTCATTTTCTTATGAATTTTCTAACTTTAAGGCCAACAACAGAATATATTAATAATTAAGGCGTTCCAACTTAGATAGTTTTATTTCATTACTACAGCTAATGTTAGGTTACACTAACCATCAAAATATAAAACTTAACAAAGGCTTAGAATACAGTCAAATGGAAGGTATTGCAATTCAATTAAAAAAAAAAAAAAACAACTTGGGAAAAAGAAATTTTAGTCTAAAAGAGACAGGGTACCGGTCTTAATTAAGACCCGCCAAGCATGCTGCATTCTTGCGCAGGCGTAGAGATTTGTTCTTATACTATACCGCTCATATATTTTACTTTAGTAATAAAAAAAAACAATTTGCACTAAAGACACACCTAGTGGTCAAATCTGAGCGGCATAGTTGCACTACCATTTGCTCTTAGGATACATTTGAGTAATGAGATGAGATGAGAAAATTTCAAAACTTCTTAAAATTTTCTTTCCAAATATCACTTAAACACTTAACACTTTTTAATTTTAAATATTCCGTTTTTTCATTTAATCACTACATTTTTTACAAATTAAAAAAAAAAATCAATACCATTTTTTAAAACTAAAAACTTATATTAATTTTTTTAAAACTTTATAATATATTAAACTTTGGGATCTGAACCTTTGGTTTTTCAGACGGATATTTCCTTTATGTTGAGAATTATTTGATCTGGCCGGCTGGTTTGATCTTGCTGAAATTTGATTCAATATTAGTTATAGGACGCTTAATTATTTTATAGCTGTGCAAACCATAGAAGAGCCAAGAATAAAATATGTGAGGTTAGGGATGAAAATGGTAGAAGTTGGTCAAGAAACGTTGATTTGGAAGCTGCTTTCAATGATTACTTTCGATTCATCTTCCTATGAATTTTCTAACTTTAAGGCCATCAACACAAGATATTAATAATTAAGGCGCTCCAACTTATATAGTTTTATTTCACTACTACAACTAATGTTAGGTGATACTAACCATCAAAATATAAAACGTAACAAAGGCTTAGAATACAGTCAAATGGAAGGTACTGCAATTCAATTAAAAAAAAAACAACTTGAAAAAAAGAAAGTTTAGTCTATAAGAGACAGAGTACCGGTCCTAATAAAGACCCGCCATCTATGCTGCATGCTTGCGCAGGCGTAGAGATTTGTTCTTATAGTATACCGCTCATATATTTTACTTTAGTAAGAAAAAAAAATACAATTTCTAAAAGTTTATTAAGTTTTTAAAAGTTTTTTATGATGCCACTTTGAGAATCTTTGGCTCATTGTATGTGACCTCTAATTTGTTATTTCAACAAATTTGTACAATTAAGAATACTTTGAACAACATGGGTGAGAGTGATGATTGTATGTTGAGGAGAACGGCATCTACTATGAAACTTAAGTTTGATAAATATTGGGGGAACACTGATAGGATGAACATGATTGTTTATGTAGCTTTTTTCCTTGACCCCCGATATAAGATTACAGCCTTGTCATATTGGTTAAAAAGGTGCAAAGGGGATGAATGCGGAGATAGAATTGAGGTCAACGTAAGATTGCTCGTGAATCGTTTAATTGGGCAATACCACAAGTTTCATGGGCTAGGTAGTGGAAGATCAAATAATACCACAACTATTATTGGTGATGACCTGAACTGTAATGATTTTGATACAGCTCTAGATCAATATCTTGAGAAGCAAAATAGTTCGGTACTTAGCTCAGACATGGATAGATATTTGTCGGATGTGATTGAACCAAAAGTTCCTGTGTTTGATATTTTGGATTGCTGGAAAAAGAACTCATTTAGATATCCCATCATTGCAGAGATCGCACGTAATGTATTGGTCATCCCTATTTCCACCGTCGCATCCGAGTGCACATTCAGCACCAGTGGACGTGTAATAGACCCATATCGAAACTCATTAGCACCGGAGACTGTCCAAGCACTAATCTGCACCCAAAATTGGTTGACTATGAACCACTTAGTTCTTCGGAGGTGGAGGAGCATGTAGAAGGCGTTGATAACGAAGGTAAACACTTTTATTAGTTAATTTTTATTTTTTATTACTAATTTATCCATTTAACTTAACCTTTACATTTTTTTTTCTGCTTAAGGTAACCCTCTTCCTTCAAATTCAGCAACTTAAGCATATGGACTCTTGATGAGAAAACTGCCAAGTAGAATTTGGAGGATCAAGTATTTGACAATTTGTATACATTTTTCAGATTTGAAATAAGATTCTTGGAATTTAACTACTTTTCTAGAAAGGTAGGCATTGCTGATGGTAATTCTACATGTAGCATGCATGATTGAGAGGCTTGATTTTTAACGAATACCACTTTGTAAGCATGCTACATCTTCAATGATTTATTGGTAGCATTTTTTATTTCAAAAGGTTAAAAGTCATCTGGGCTTATGAATCGTTATATAAATTTCGGGTACCTGGCTCCAGAGTATTTTATGCATGAGATTGTTGATGAGAAAACTGATGTCTTTGCATTCGGGGTACTTTTACTGGAGCTCATTATTGGTCGCCACGCCGTTGATTCAAGTTAACAAAGCCTTGCCATATGGGTATCATTCCATTTTGTGCTACAACTTGTAGATTCTGAATGTTCCTTATAGCTCCAATGTTTTACAGATCATGGAAATATTTTTTACAAATGTAAGTTGAATGGCAATTTGGTTCTTCTTCTGTTATGCATAGGCAAAGCCGCTGCTTGACACTAATAATGTCGAGGAATTAGCAGATCCACGATTAGGAGATGCTTACGATCCGAGCGAGATGAAACGTGCCATTTTCGCGGCTTCAATGTGCATCCACCACTTATCCTCCATGCGTTCGCAAATGAACAGAGTATGAGTTTTGCTACCTTCTTGCCCTTTTTAGTTTCAGGTCAAATTAATCAACTTGTGTCATAAAGAAGCGAATGCAATGCAGGTTGTGCAGATACTCAAGGCAGAAGAAGATCGAGCACTTGAACCAAAACCAAAATCAGTGGCAGCAAGACCACTAGTTTTTAATGCTTGTGACCTAGAAGATTATACTTCCACCACTTATCTCAACGACCTCAATGAAGGAACTGCATGAAAATTGGAGTGTTCTAAAAATTTGTATAAATGCAAGCAAGTCTTTATTTTATTTGTATCTTCATTTTTATCTTTTGGCGGCTGAATTTAAGGTTTTATTGATTTTCTCTTATTCTTTTTGGCAGCTTTTGGGTTTGGTTTATGAGGAATTAATGGAAAATCGTAGTGGGGAAGAGTACTCATGGCAAAAAAATTCAATCCCTCCACGGACCTTGTAAACCTGGACTGGGATTTATTTGTTCCCGATGACAGATGTCGCCATCGAGTTGACAGATTTGGGCAGAACGAGATGCTTGACGCCTTTACAGGGATTCCCCCTCTACCGCCCCCAGACGAAGCTTCATAATTCCTTTGGTCTTTTTTTTTTATGTATTTGTACCCTTTTTTTTTTTTTTTGATTCTTTCTTTGATGTACGCCCCATTTTCTTCACCTTGGATCGAGATTCATGGTGTAATGTATATGTACTACACTTTTCCTTCGTATTGAATTCTATCATTCCATTAGACTTGTTCTTG
>QEOT01005077.1:25443-66284 GCA_003123785.1 Pterocarya stenoptera | reverse complement strand
AAAACGAGTAAGATGATGGAGAAATGAAATTAAGAATCTGTAAGAAATGTGGTAGTAATTAAGGTAGTTATTGAGTTTGGAAAAAATTGTAATATTGTTTCTTTGACGTGTTTTCCGAAAGAAAACTTGTAGTTTTGGGAATACACAGCGTACTCCACATGATCATGGTCTTCTTCTCCGACGCAACTCAAACTAATTCCAATTACTTGAAGCTTTCTTTGACGCATATTGGGTGGGCTGGACATGGGTGGGCTGCATCTTTCTTGGTAGAAATCTCTTGGAGCTCTCACAAATGGAAACTGGCTGGTATCCCTGTCTAGCACTGCATCTTTTTTTTTGCTTGTGTCAATTGCAGAGATATTGTCAGCTAAGTAATATTAGGTATATATTTTAAATAGATAAATTTTGTATAAATTTTATGTAAAAAATTTATTTTTTATAATTTTTTTATAATTTTTGTAGTTAGGGTCCATTTTTTTATACAAAAATTTGCATATAGCTTGACTATTTAAGATTTGTCCAGATCATTTCTCGTCTAATTTTAAATTTTTGTTTTTTAGTATTTGATTGTAAATAGGGCGGGGTTACTTGTGGGGATTATATAGTGTGGAACACATTGGGAAGGTGCCCATCTGCTGCTGCAGAGAGAGTAATGTATGATGCTGTGATTTTTATAGTTGCAAGGATGCTTATTCCCTGGAAGTCTTTGTGCAAGCCCAGCAGGAGACTGTGCCATTTTTCAGTCCTCTGATGGCTGCATTCTGACCATTTATAATGAGCCTCAAATTAGGAATCGGATTGGATCGGATTTTAAAAACCGAACAGTTATCCATCCGGCTAAGTCCCAAAAAAAAAAAATCGAATGAAAACCAGATGTAAACCCGATATCCAAGTCGTAACTGGATATCCGAGTTTATTACTTTTTTATGTTTTTTTTTAACAAAGACATTTTAAAACTTTTACAAATGTTTTTATAGTACTAATTTTTTTGAAAAAAATTCGGATATCATGTTTAATATCCATATTTTCTTAAAAAATATTTTAAACACTTTTTAAATATATTTTTTAATCTTTTTAACAATTCAAAAAGTTTTTTTTATAAGCCTTTTTTATTTGTTTTATACAAAATAAATAATAATACATGAACACAGACAATACATGCATACTATATATTACATTGTTATTTACATCACAATGCACGTAAATTTACAAAGAAGAAAATAAATAATAATACATAACAATAATATCAAGATGTTATTAATATTGATCTTCTCCATCCATTAATATTATTTGTAGTACGTATGTACTATGCATCCATGATTTTTATGTTAATGTTGATCTTGTCCCTTGCATTCCATGCCAATGAAAAAAGGCATCATTTCTTATTCTTTTTCTATTTTGTTTTCGAATCCAAAAGAGAAGATAAAAAAGCTTAAAACAACTCTTAGTTTTGTAATTAGAATAATATAATTATGGAATGATGTATCAAAACTTAAGTTCGATCGATCCTTATGTGCTCCATACAAACCAAAATAATCTCTTTAGAATATCATTTTTGTATATTATTTTTGTTTTGAAATTTGAAAAAATTAAAAAAAAAATTGTTTGCTTTTTTTTTTTTTAAATAAGATCCGATTATAGATAACTGGTTACATAACTAGATCCCGGTACAATCTTATCCGTCCGGGTCCAATCCGGACAGATAACCGCCTGGATCCACCCATATTTCCAAGTTTCGGACCTGACCTTAAAAAAAATCAAGCCCAGTTGCACACCCCTATCTCAAATAATTTTTTCGCACGTTTCATTGAGAATAAAGTTAGCTAGTAGAATGAACCTAAATATCTTCCCTTAAACATGCTTTGGCTGGTGAATCTTGAAGTTTAAGGGAAGATTGTTCTATGCTTGAAAAGAGGTTAGAAGCAAAGGGTGGGGAAAGGAAGCGGAGTGTGCAACAATGATAGAACCGCAGCTAGCCACTGTGCCACGGAGGTCATTTATGCAGTGGTGGTGGTGAAGGGGTGGAGGAGTAGGTTGGACAGCAGGCCAAGGAATATTGGGAGATAAGAGGAGTTCCCAGAAGGCTATATATATATATATATATGCCTATATCCTGTCTTTGCAAAATGCTATTTCTCCAGCATATATAATTTACTCCTTTCACAAAATTAATTAACAGTGATCTGTGCAGAGTCCAAAATCACCAGACCCTTTAGCCCATTGGCCTTCAATGATGGCCCACAAAAACTTGAGAAAGGTCCCACTATGCTCAGGCCCAGTAATGCAGTTCTTACAGCAACCTGGCCCTTTTGCTTTTTAGGTAGACGGAGAACCTCAGTGGGAAATGGTGGAAACTAAATTAGTGGCTTTATTTACTTCCCAAAGAATTCTCTTCTTTAAAGGAAGAAACTGAAAATAATTCGTAGAATATCGTTTGTTTTTACGATTCATCTCAATTTATCTCATCTAATTATTACAATTTTTTCAAATTCTTATATAAAATAAAATAAATAATTCAACTTTTTCAAATTCTAAAATAAAAATAATATTAAAAAAAATATATTCTAACAATATTTTATTCAATTTTTAAATTTAATATCAACGTATCTCATGTCATATACGAAAACAAATGAGGCTATATATTTTTGTTCCAAATATGATTTTAATTATTAGCAACCCATTTCTGGATTCAACAAGAAAAATTAATTAGCACTCATTACAAGCCCATTATTATTATTTTTATTTTTATTTTTGTGAACTGCTAAGGCTCTGTTTGCTTACATAAAACTCTTATCTCATCTCATCTCATCTTAATCATTACAATTTTTTCAAATTTTTATATAAAAATATAATAAACAATTCAACTTTTTCAAACCTCAAAATAAAAATAATACTAAAAAATATATTATAACAATATTTTATTTAACTACTATTCAAAACATTTCATCTCATCTCATCTCATCTGAACTGTGTATCTAAATCATCCAACCTTAGTGAGATACATTTATATGGTAGCTAGGATCCTAATTCTTTGGAGTTTAAACTAACACTGCCTACAAAAGTACTACTAATTACCTGGCAAAGCCAAACAAAAAAAAAAAAAAAAAGAAGTTGGCTTACTTTGTTCGTTTATTTAATGTTTTTATATAAGAATACAAAGCTCTATTATAAGGTCACAATACTTGGGCACATAATTTACCCATTACATATCACAACGCAATCATAATCATTACCTTGCATTACATACATACATATATATATATATGTAGTAAGGTAGTACTCTTCTTTTCTAGAATCTTGTTCTTCAATTTTACAATAGGAGCTGTTAAAAATACAAATAATTAAATATATCTTTTTTCATAATTTTAAACTTTTTGGACAAGTGATAATTTTACAAGTATCAGAGCACATGTTTTAATTAAATATTCCATCACTGAGCCCATTAATTTAATAAAAATTATTAAATATACATATTTTCATCAGTTTAAACTTTTGGAATAAGTGATAATTAACAAACATTTAATGAGACATTACATAAGTGAGTTTAGTATTAATAATATAGATAGTTAGGTTATTTTGGGGGCAATTAATCAATCGAAACGGATTAGGGTTTTAAGAACTCTATCGTTATGAGTAAGTTATCTTAAGAAATCTAGAGTATCTTAATCGGCCGGGAACACGCGTACATGAACCGAAACCTCTTGTTGATGAAGCTCAGCCACATAGTTTTAATTTAGAATTGATTAAAGTTCACAAATTAAAATACAATATTAGAAGATAAAGTTTTCGTGTGAGCCAAACAACTTTGGAACAAGAATATTTTAAGGGGTTCCAATGAGATATGCTTGCTTCAGTCCCCATCCTTGTTCAAAGTTTTTTTAAAAAGGAAAGGTAATCATAAGAGGTGTACAAGTAGAATCTAATTGGTTTGCATTAAGCACTTATGGAAACAGGGATTAAGAGGGTAAAAAAGGATGTCGGCAATGCTGTGTTTATGGTCCACATTTTCCCTAAAAGCCTAATCACACTAAGCTATCTTACTCATTGGAAAAGGTGGGAGGGGATGGGAGGGGGAATAGCAAGAGCTAGGTTTAAAGGCTTTTCCAACATCTTAGAGATTTGTCTTTTATGAAAAAAATTGTAAGAGATGGGATGGAAGCTTGGGGGTGTTGAGTTGTGGAGATAGTACCGTATAATTATTTTGAAATAAATAAATAAATATGAGATTTATTTTAAAAAAATTTTAATTTTTTAATAATAAATTTTATTCTTTTTCAAAATAATTATCCGACGCTTACATATTTTACGATTATATATAGTATTAGACTAGGTCGAAAGCTGAAAGTTGGGTTCCTTTTGTTGATCAATGACTACAACTTTTAGGGGAGGACAGAGAGTTTGAAGGAGAGGGAACATGATGGCCTCCATGCTTACATATCCATGCCTAGCCCTCTCAACATTTTCAATGGCTTCAAAAAGACCTACGAATCTCTTGAAACTCCCACCCCCTGCACACCTCTCTCTCTCTCTCTCTCTCTCTCTCTCTTGTAGTTGGCCCAATCCTAAGCATAGTGAATGACAGCATGTTTATGTCAGCAGCACTGTATGATCAGAAAGTGGCAATTTTTGAGTCGAGGTTTCACTTTCAATATTGTAAGTCAGTTGCAAGAAATATGAGCCTTTTTTTCAACATCTAATAATGTCAGGTTTAGTCTTCATGATTAATCAGCTTTTATTTTCTTTCTATTGAGGCAACAACAAGATCCATTAAAACTTCATCGAATTCTAAAATTTAGGAGAGAGATAAACATAATATAATGTCTAAGAGCGAGTCACGATATATTACCTATAACATTAATAATTAACTATATAAAAATTATATTTTATGTGTCTATCTCTCAATCTCGATTTTATAATTCAAATAAAAATATCTCGATCTCGGTCTTATAATTTAAATNAGTCAGTTGCAAGAAATATGAGCCTTTTTTTCAACATCTAATAATGTCAGGTTTAGTCTTCATGATTAATCAGCTTTTATTTTCTTTCTATTGAGGCAACAACAAGGTCCATTAAAACTTCATCGAATTCTACAATTTAGGAGAGAGATAAACATAATATAATGTCTAAGAGCGAGTCACTGTATATTACCTATAACATTAATAATTAACTACATAAAAATTATATTTTATATGTCTATTTCTCAATCTCGGTCTTATAATTTAAATAAAAATCTCTCGATCTCGGTCTTATAATTTAAATAAAAAAAAACTCAAACACTATCTCAATCTAGGTCAGCACTATATAGATAGCTAGAACTACTACTACTCCATCAAACCCTTTATTTCATGATTTCCCTATGTTTCCTATAGACATATGATCCAAATTATGAAGACCTTCTTTTGGGAGACCTAAGTCCCATAGAAGTTGTGACTGTTCTTTGATCTATAATAAGGTCCCAACATAGTGTACATGTAGAAATAAATGTATATTCTGCATGCTGCCAGTCTGCCACTCAATTTAAGAGCATGAGATCATATCTTTCCTGATCAAAAAAAAAAAAAAAGAAAAAAAAAAGAAAGGTTTAGTACTCTTAGAAGAACCCAACAAAAACGAGAGAGATTTGATGGTTCAAATCTTATGATCAATGTATAACAAATTAGGATAAGCAAAGACAGTAAAGCACTTACTGTTCATGAGTAGCTTTGAGAGAGAGAGAGAGAGAGAGGGTAGAAAATGATCATCATGCTTTGCGTGGAGCAATCGAGAGAGATTCGGATTTTAACAGGAAAAAAAAAAAAAATAGAGACAGACCAGATCAGAAAGAGAAAAGAAAAATATGAGAGAAGCTTGGGGTTTCAAAGCACGAGAGGAATGATCATGCTTTTTTCTTTCTCTAGATTTCCCATGCCCCTAGCTATATATCCATCTAGTTCGAGATAGATTTTGGGAGTGGCAGGCTAGCAGCTAGGCCAGGGGGGGCAGGGCTCGAGGTGTGACATAAAGATAATATATATCACTTACATATATTATTAGGTCACCCTGGAGGGCTTGATGATAAGCTTGTGTTTGTGACTTTGTGGGGACTCCCTCCCTCTGCAAAATGCACCCAAAAAAATAAAAATAAAATAAAAACTCCCCCAACATGTCTTGTTTGTTTGCTTCCTTCCAAAACTCTTTAGCGCCAAAGATGTATGCATGATTCCCTTGTGGGAGCCATCTAAGTAGATTAATTAACACACATTTTTAATGTTTGGAGCTAGGTCCCGGCCTTTGTCACACCATTGAATGCCCGTCTTTTCCATGATCATGACCATTTTTATCTTCCCGAGTTGAATGTTAACTACTAAAAAAGAAAAATACCAGCATGAATATATATATTTATATTGTTTTAAATAAAGGTTTATATATACCCACTAATTTCTTATTTGTGATCAATTATTTTCTATAAAAATGATTATTTTATATTAAAATAAATATATTCTCGTAGTAAAAAATCCGTCACAAATATTCGTTTTTTTTTAATCTAATGTTATTGCATTCATCAAGATTCTTATTCCTAATCCACAAAGATTTGCGTCCTGTTAATATTATTATTTTTTGACTGAATTAATAGATATCAGTCGCATGCATGTGAATCCTAAAGGACTAAGCATTCATTTCATGTATATGCATGGCAGATATTCATGCATTCATGTGCAGCCATCATGCATTAATATTGCCATGCATGCATGAATCTCTTGAGAAACACAAATTGGCTTCCTTATATTGTCATTCACCAGCTTTCATCACAATCCTAAACAAGCCCATAATCATGAAATCCATGTCGGCTTGCACGTACGGCCGGCACTTAATGAAGATTGTTCAAATTAGAAAAAGTATTTTATCAAGAATGACATCAAAACTCCAAAAGATAAAAGAACTAGTGAGAGAGTGACATTCCATGAAAAATGAACCCCCAAAACTCATCTCAATGGCAGATCCATAACAAAGATCTGCTGGTGGGGCTCCAATATAACCTTGGGATAGTTTTTGTGCGCATGGTACAGTAGCACCATGTGCTGCTCGTTAGTCGTTAGTGCTCTAAAACAATAAATACATACATGTATGCTACAGCGTACAAGTTTCGTGCATACTCGTATTTAAATTTTTTGAGTAGTGGTGGAGTGCTACATATACTTATTATTTTATTTATAATTTTACATACATATACAAAACCTATTTTATCTTTTTTATTTTTAAATTTAAAATTTCATAATCTTTAGCATATCATAAATAACTGATACGTCTAATACGTATTATTATACAAGTACAAATAGTATTTTTCAAAGTTTTTTTTTTTTTGACTAGATTTCACTTTTTTATTTATTATTATTAATAAAAACCATAGACATGTACAAGTCATTTTCATATGCAATAATATTTTGGTAGACAATATATAAATATGTATGGCGGCTAAAGCTGGCTTGATACATAGCATATATATATATATATATATATATGCAAAGTACCAGATCAGCATTAACAATAGTGGCGCAGCCGATGGATGAGATGGAGGACCCCAGTGGGGAATCCATGTCCCAAAAATGCAGTAGGGGAGTGGAACAAGGATGGACCCAATGTGCCAAGGAGTTGGGGCACATTAGCTAGCTAGATGATGTGTATAGCTGAATGGGTCTTTGCCACGGTGGTTGTCGGGGGGCGCATACGGCTGATCATGAGTGGGACCAATCATGGGAGGTGGGTTTAGGGCTGCATCGACTATGATTTGGGTGGGAGGTTGGAGATCATGCCTGCCTACGTTTATAAACCTTACTTGCTTATTTGTGGGACCAATCTAATTAGCTGGTTCTTCCTTCCTTTCTTTTCTTTTTTTCAAATTAACTCTTTCCAAAATCCTAGTCGTTTGGTTCCCAAGTTCAGCTTAGTTTAGTATAATTTTAAGCTGAATTTAACATCCAAACATCCCGCTCTCAAATTATTAAATCCATCCCAACTCAAAACCTTTTTACATGTGGGACCCACAACCTTTTTTAATTTAACATCTTTATTCGTGAGATCTATAATCTTTTTCAATTTTTCATCAAAAGTATTAAACTCATTTTAATATTCAAATACAACTCAGTTTAGATGGTTCCACATAACTCCTTCTACTACTCAACTCACTACTATTCATAAAGAACTAAACTTAGCTCAACATTCAAACACAATTTCTTTATCCCTTCAATTTCCCAATCTTCCATGAAACTAAACACCATTAGAGAGAGAGAGAGAGATTGGTAAGTAAGATCATCAGATTAAACATTTGGTATAAAAAGTTGGGGCAAGTGTTTGACCATTTTCGTATGTCGACATGATCTTGAAATAGTGTTGTTTTTTAGCAAGTTTGGTACTGCATGCGCGTGCAGCACAAAGAGGTGGGTTTGTGGTCATAATGGAGGCTGCCAGCCTCACCCACACACCATCACATTTATTCATGACGCATACTCTGATCTGCATCGATCATATCTACCCCTTCCCCTTCAAACTCCCAACATTTATTTTTTGAGTGTAAAATCTCACAATTTTCCATCATTTCCTTCCCCTTCCTGTATAATATATATTATACCTAGCTAGCAGCTACCCTATTCTCCTCCGTCTTCTTCATAACCTTTTCTACCTATCTATATATAGCTTTTATGCGGAAGTTTCCTTAGATCTGATCATGTTAAATTATGCAGACTTACCCAAAAAAATAAATAAAAGAAGAAAGAAGAAAGGATCATGCATGCTCATGAATTATTGGTATAATCTAAGGCACAAGTCTTATATTAAAAGCCAAGCTAGAAGAGTGAAAATGTGATGGGGAAGGTAGTTTATGGAGGTTACTTACCTTCCTTACAGCTAGCTAGAACAACAGAACCCCACCAAGTATTAATTATAAATATTGCTTTATTTTCCTTCACAAATACTGCTGATCTAGACATCAAAAGCAACTTTATTTTCTGAGTAATATATATCATGTACAATCATATTTTTACAATCATATCTTGAATTAATTATGATATTTTTATAAAACGATGTTATTTTTATAAATTATTTTACAAAAATATCACTGATCATTTGAAATAAAATTACGTTAAGGGTTGTATGTGCATGTATTATTTTCCTTATTTCCTACCGGTTTCAACAGCTAAATTTTCAATAATATTTGAATTACGTGTGTGTGTGTGTGTGTGTATATATATATTCATGAATTTCCATACTTATATATATTATATATACGAAAGAAATAAAAATGATGCGAGTGCCTTTGATCTCAGGTACGTACGGGTTGATCTCGATCCCCCTAATTCAAGGATATTCTCATAATTATTTACTTGCCACGCTTGATTCCTTATGTCTTCACCTTTCTGTTTTTATTTTGCAAACTAAATTATTATTTTAAGGTAAAAATATTGATGGTATATTGGGCACGTCTAACTTTTAACACCCTGCTCTCCCAAGGATCGACAGCACTGTACAGCCTCTATCATCAGTACTTATTTGTTTTTCATACATTAATTACTGCATATATGTAACATATTTTTACATCTCCATCTATCTTTCCAACTACTTTCTGCATTATCTAACACAATTATCCAAAGAACTGGATCAGGATAATCAGCTAGCTCTAGCGAGCTCCTTGCATGCATGATTTTCTTGCGTTTTAAAGTCGTTCGATCGGTTTTGTCTTGTCTTGTTTAGGGTATGCCTACTTGAGAACACCTATAAGCGGCAAATTAACCTCAGCAGCAACCCAAAATCATTAATGTTGTCATGCATTACAACGTAAAATCTAGTTCTGGTTTATGATTATGTTTGTGTTTCATAATGCCTATCAAGCAAATAAATGATTTTTGACAGATTTTTTGACCACCAGTACTAGTCTTGATCGATGCATTTTCCTTCTGTTTCTTGAATCAACAGTAGTTTTCTATGTGCAGGAGCTGTTGCTAGATTGATCGTTTTGTTTGTCTAATCTCGAGCAAAAGATAATGATATTGTCCCATCACACTATAATGGGTTGTCGTTTTCTTGACCCAGTTTTAACATCTTCCATTGACCACAATAATCACCATTATTATCCTTATGATAAGAAGTTTTACTGTTGTTTTTCGAACTAATTAACTCATGTATGCAATGGCGGAAAAAATGAGGATGTCAATGAACATGAACTTGGAAAAAGACACAAAATGCATGCCTCCCTGTTTTTCCAATGACTCTGCTCTTTCCAAAATCATGTGAGGATAATTTAAAAAAAAAAAAAACAATTTTTACTTTTTTTTTTTTTTTTCTGACCAAGCATCCACCGAACACACACCAACAAGATGATTTTATTTGCCCTTACTAAACACTGTAACGAGCAAAAGTAATATTTATCATATGCCAAAATACTGTTTGTTCTTTAATTCTTTTTGGGTGGTCGTCAGACATGAGCACTACCGACATTAACATGTTTTTCTCTATTTAATGAAGTTTTTGTTGCCATGTCATCTTTCTTCAATGGCTATCTACTAGTTCCAATGAATTAGATGTCTCTAAAAATACTCATGAAATATATAAAATGACTGATAATTTTGGATTATATATATATATTGATGTTTTTCAAGTGGTTTCCAATGGCAACACTGAGTGCAAGTTAAAGATTATTAATATATCATCACAAGATCGCATGAAAATGGTCACCATATTTATATTAAAATCTTCCAAAACATGCATGCAGGGCTTAAAATTTTCACAGGGCAGGGGACCAACACAGAGTTCTTTGAAAATTATGTGCTCTGAGTCTATCTTTATATGGGAGCCAAAGCTTAATGACAAAAAACAAAACAAACAAGATTGCGCGTGGGCATAAATTCCATTCTCTCTTGTAGTCTGCTCAAAGATTTGGCACAAAAAAATTTGGAACACATATCATCATCTTATATACTTCATTATGCCTGCAATAATTACTCTTGGTTGCATAGCCCGCATGCCCTAAACAAAGCTTTCCATCCCTCACTGCCTCACCCTCTCTCTCTCTCTCTCTCTCCCTCTCTCTCTTTCTCACCTATAAATTCCATCCACCACCACTTCTCTCTTTCACCTGTAGTTCCACACTCCCACTACATATCTAATCTCTTTCAATTCTCTGCACATCTCATTCATTTCTCCCATATTATACCATCTCTTTCAGTATCAATCTCTCTGTGTTTCATCCAAACAACTTATTAATGGCAGCCTCTGGTTTTGAAGGCTTTGAGAAGCGCCTGGAGCTCCAGTTCTTTGGAGATGATCCTTCAGCGCTGACAGGCATGGGTCTGAGGCAGCTCGAGTTCGAGTCCCTAGAACGAGTCCTAGATGCTGTGCAATGCACCGTGGTCTCGGCTGTGGGAAATCACTTCTTCGATGCCTACGTGTTATCAGAGTCCAGCCTCTTCGTCTACCCCACAAAGATCATCATCAAGACTTGTGGGACCACCCAGCTTCTCAAATCCGTCCGTCCGTTGCTTCTCTACGCACGCCACCTTGGCCTCACTCTCTGCTCCTGCCGCTACACTCGAGGTAGCTTTATCTTCCCCAAGGCACAGCCCTTTCCCCACACCAGCTTCAAGGAAGAAGTTATCTATTTGGAAGATTGCCTCCCCAGCAATCTTTGCTATAGAAAGGCCTCGGTTATGCCCTCTAAAATCCCCTCCCATTCTTGGCATGTTTTCACTGCTGCTAGCGATGAGGCTCACATGGTGATCGGCAGCACCCCGCATGTTCCTGACGTGCTGTACACACTGGAAATCTGCATGACAGAGCTCGACCGTGTCCTCGCTCGAAAATTCTTTAAGCGTCCCGGGGATGAAAAGACCGGCGATTCTGCAGGGAAAGAGATGACCAAGCTGACGGGTATCGGAGACATTAACCCTGGTGCTCTTATTTGTGATTTTTCTTTCGATCCTTGCGGTTACTCCATGAATGGCATTATCGATGGTGACCGCTACTCCACCATTCATGTAACCCCTGAGGATGGTTTCAGCTACGCCAGCTTCGAGTTCGTTGGGTCCATTTACGATGATCACGAAGATGATGTTGCCCAGGTTTTGAAGAAGGTGGTGCAAGTCTTCCGGCCAGCAACCATGTCTGTATCGACTACATGCACAAGCCATGAGGTGTGGACAAAGGTGGCAACCGCGCTCGAGCCCCTTGGTTGGAAATGCCGGAGTTGCACAATGGATGAGTTCCCGGCGGCCGGGAGTGTCGTGTTTCAAACGTTTACGAATCGCCGAAAGTAAGCGATCGACCGGGAAGGATTGGCAATGGTGGTTGCGGTGGTGGTAGATATGAGAAGGAGTTCGTTCCAATAGGAGGAAAAAAGAGAGAACTAGGGAGTTAGAGTTAGTTGAAAATCGTAGGGGTGGGTGATCATGATGAAGATCGATGGACGACGTGGACGAATCTGATTGGGTAACAAGATGTTGAATGTGGGGTTGACTTGTGCAGGAAGATTTTCAAAAAAAAAAAAAAAAAAAAAGGGGTGGAAAATATATATAAGAGATGATAAAGGGCTGATTTGGTAAGTAGGAAGCAGAAATTAAAAGGGTTTGGTGGGATACCGGGATATCTCATCATCATGATAAGGCACCCCACTTAGAGTTGCACGCCTAAGATTTTGAGGATTGATAGTGGGGGGAAGAGAAGATCAGAAGGGTTAAAAAAGTGCACAGCTTGTTTGAGGTGATCATATTGAACTCTTTCAATATTGATCTCCATTTTCTTATATTCTTTCTATATTTCATTTCTTTCAAAAAAAAAAAAAAAAGAACATATCCTTCTCTTTTTCTTTTCCTTAATTTTGTCTCTTATCATGTTTGTTTCTACATTATAATTAGAAAGACAAATCCACTTGATCTCGTTTTATAATGTTGTTTCCCAAATCAAGTTCATGGGCCAAGCTAGCTTTGAGATCAGAAAGATAGTAAATTGGGAATTAATGGGACATGACCTCATATTTAAATTTCATGAGTTTGATCGACATTGTTCGTGCATGCATGCATCTTGGTTTTTGCATACATGATCGTTTTTGTGGCAAATACTTATATAGCCACAAATAAATATTTTTCTTGTCGTGACAAGAGATAAATATTGTTAATGAAATTAAGGGCCGGTCTTATAGGAAACAGTACCCTCATTTTCGTAGCAACCAGTTGTTTTCATTGCAAATGTTGTTGATATAGCTTGTGTTTAATTACTACAGCTTGGACATATATATTATAAGTACTGTTGACTCCACCCTAACAGTACGTAAAACTAAACGCACTTAGGACCGCCAACAAAGGCTACCGTACGTACGTGCATGCATGCATGCATGGGATACAATATCTCAGGACGTGTTCTACATGAACTGCATTGCATGCATGCATGCAAGCAGTGTGTACATGTAATGAATTATAATAATAAAAATGCATGCTGTTCGATGTTGTAATTTTGGAGGTAATAAAATCCGAAAAACTGAGGATGATCATCAAGTACTTCTAGTTCTACATCTACACAAGTCGTCTGATTTTTATCCAAAGTCTAGGGTTCGAATTTTTCTGGGTGCAAATAATATCTAGGGGCCATCAGGATCAGAGGTTTTTTTCTTGAATTATCCAAGATATTGTACTTGTAAAAAATTTCCTTGCTAAGAGGCTATGGACATTCAAGATTAGTTAGAACCGCTGTTTCCGACAATCCGTACCAAAAAAATAATAATAATAACAAGCGTCTGATTTTGAGGTTATAGATGAGACCATGTTACATTTTGGATTAGGCTGAACAGACTCAAAGTACAGTACCTGAAGTTGCAATCGGCCGTTCAAGGGAAGTAAGCCCGCAGTTGAGATAAATCCAAACTGCTATTGGGTCATAAGGACATGATCTTTTTCACTGGTCAGACCCAAGTTGACAGTTCCAACCTTCGTTGGTTTCCCTGCATGCACCTTGCTAATTTGTTTGTGCATGCCTCAAAAAGTAAAAACAAAGGTTCATGCATGTGTAGAAATTCATGCATTACAATTTTTTTTTTTTTTGACTTTTTAGTTTTTGGATACAAAATATATGGAAATCATTAGTGCTAGCTTTGTTAACATTCTAATTTCCGACAATTTTAATTTTATTTTTTTAAAGTTTTGTTTAAAAATTATAATTTCGGTACTTTTAAACGTTTTTCATGGCTACTATTAGCTAGACAAAAGTTCTAATGGAATGGAAGATTTTTCTAAGCCAGAGAACGCGAGGTTAAGTTTAAAAGATAAAAATAATATTAGCCGGTATATATCTATACTATATATAATAAGTGAGGATAGTCATGAACAGTAATTGTTGTCATCCTCTATGTTGCAGTCTCTTTTTTTGTGTTTTTTCCTTTTTCTCCTTTTGTTTTAGAGCATCCCTATCGGAGTCCCTATAGGACATATTTTCTTATAATTTGGGAATGAATTTAGGGTTTTCATGAAAAACCCTTCCTCTTTGGATTCCCCATTTTACAGTAAAATTATACGGGAGCTACAATCGATCCCCATATATGGGGAACCACTGTAGCTCCCCAGCTCATTCTCATTGCTCTTCCGTTCCGCGTTCATATCTCTCGGCACGATCCATCCCTTGAAAACCAACTAGACGTAGCCCCGAATCCATCGACAAATTTATAAGTTTTGCTGAAGATTTTGAGGCTTTGATTTTGCAACACCAAAATTCACAGCCCCTCTCGTTCATTTTCGAAATTTTTTAGATTTGTATACCCTGAATGCTTCTCTGTTTTTGTCTTGAAAATTTTCTTCCTCCCGAGGCCATGATCAAGGTAAGCCATGGATATTACTGTGGGCAAGTTCTTCGCTGTTTGGATTCCAAGAATGTGTTATATGCCATTTGTTTGGCTGCCGAGAAAATTTTAGATGCGTATTATTTGGGTGCCGAGAAAATCTTAGCTGCGATTGGTTAAATTAATCCTATTTTTTTTTCACTCTCTGGTTGTTACTCTCATTTTGGGATTATCTTGAGAGAAAAATTTTCTCATTTCATTCAATTGATTTTTAGATTTGAAGATGCCAGTTCTCATTGATCATATTGTCATTGATGTTGCTGTTTATTTGTCACTCTCTGGTTGTTACGCTCATTTTGGGATTGTGTTGAGGGAAATATTTTCTCATTTCATTCAATTACTTTTTAGATTTGAGGATGCCAGTTCTCATTGATCATATTGTCATTGATGTTGCTGTTTATTTGTCACTCTCTGGTTGTTATTCTCATTTTGGGACTGTCTTGAAGGAAATATGTTATCATTTCATTCAATTGATTTTTAGATTTGAGGATGTCGGTTCTCATTGATCATACTGTCATTGATGTTGCTGTTTATTTGTCACTCTCTGATTGTTACTCTCATTTTGGGACTGTCTTGAAGGAAATATCGTATTGATCATATTGTCATTGATGTTGCTGTTTATTTGTCACTCTCTGGTTGTTACGCTCATTTTGGGATTGTGTTGAGGGAAATATTTTCTCATTTCATTCAATTACTTTTTAGATTTGAGGATGCCAGTTCTCATTGATCATATTGTCATTGATGTTGCTGTTTATTTGTCACTCTCTGGTTGTTATTCTCATTTTGGGACTGTCTTGAAGGAAATATGTTATCATTTCATTCAATTGATTTTTAGATTTGAGGATGTCGGTTCTCATTGATCATACTGTCATTGATGTTGCTGTTTATTTGTCACTCTCTGATTGTTACTCTCATTTTGGGACTGTCTTGAAGGAAATAATGTATTGATCATATTGTCATTGATGTTGCTGTTTATTTGTCACTCTCTGGTTGTTACGCTCATTTTGGGATTGTGTTGAGGGAAATATTTTCTCATTTCATTCAATTACTTTTTAGATTTGAGGATGCCAGTTCTCATTGATCATATTGTCATTGATGTTGCTGTTTATTTGTCACTCTCTGGTTGTTATTCTCATTTTGGGACTGTCTTGAAGGAAATATGTTATCATTTCATTCAATTGATTTTTAGATTTGAGGATGTCGGTTCTCATTGATCATACTGTCATTGATGTTGCTGTTTATTTGTCACTCTCTGATTGTTACTCTCATTTTGAGACTGTCTTGAAGGAAATAATGTTCTCATTTTGTCTTGAAGGAAATAATGTTCTCATTTCATTCAATTGATTTTTAGATTTTTATGTTGCCGGTTCTCATTGATCATACTGTCATTGATGTTGCTGTTTAAGGCCTTCGAAGCTGATATTCAGTTGGCCAATACCTTGTAAATCTCTCTTTTGGGTTACTCTTTTTTTCATTTTTTCGCAGCTTAATTGAAATATATTTTTAAGAACATAGATGTTATGAAAAAACCCATGAAGAAATGGCTTTTAGAATTGAATTATGACAGTTGTATGTGCAATATGTTTATGAATAATTTGGAGAAAATTGTAGTTCATTCTAACTACCGTTATTGATTCTGTATTCGATGGGCTCTAAACTCTCATTTTGGGTTGCCAACAGTACTACTACTTTTCACCATTCTTTTGGCAACCTGCATGTGTTGAGTTCATTCATCATGCATATGGACAAACTGCATGATCTCAAATATTGAGTACTACTGTACCTATCTTGAACTAATTGGCTGGTTCATCATTGAGTTAATTCATCATGTATATGGACAACCTGCATGCTCACTTGCACTTCCCCCTTTGAATCACGTATGACCACACCTGCATCCATTTTCCTTATTTTCGTTGTATTATGATATCCCAATTGACTTGTCGTTTTTATGATGGGAAACGGCACCTATCATCTTTGGCTAGAGGTACCAATACCGTGTATCCATTTTATTTTTTATTAACTAGGATCATGTGGCATGAAGGATAATTAATATTTGGTCATTGCTTTTTCTGCCTTAGAAGAGAATGCTCATTTCTTTTCTCGTTAGTAGCTAGTTAATTAGCTTGAATTTCTTTTTTTGGTAAATTTCGCTATTACCAAAAAGAGTGTCGATGTTAGCATTTTCCATGGGTAATTTGCTCTTTCCTTAAATTTAGGTTCCTTAAAATTATTATGTGACATTGCTCTTTCTATGAGTAATTTGTTCTGTGTCGTTGGGTTTTTTTGCAGTGTTTCGTATCTCTCGAGGGAAGGGGCTGTTATTAGGCTATGATGATGGTGTTGTAGTGCGGGGTTAATTCATAAGTGTTAATAGGGTCCCATTGATGTGGCGAGGTAATCCTCACCCCGAATTGTTATTTTGCAGTTTGTGGTACTTTCCACAAAAGGCAATGGACGTTTGAGTGGGGTTGTGCAGCCATTTGATGTGAATGGATCATTGCTTACACATGCTGTCAATATTTCCACCATTCTGAGCCCCATTTAAGTATTTATTTTCAGAATGTTATGGGGAATCTAATGGGAATGCTCTTATTTAGCATTATTTTGATTTGCATGTTGTTTGGTTGTTATTTGGTTTTGTTATTTTGTGATAGAAAAGTATTGTGAATTTCAACCCCCTCGGCTGTGATAATGACAAACCGTAGTGAAGATAGATGAAATTTATGGTCATTTCCTCAATGGCTGTGTAATCCGGAAGGCCAACAAGTAGTGGCAACCGAAGGTGTAGCCATGAGGTGGTGCCCAAATTTCCTACGTGTCACCATTTGGTTCCTGAGCCAAGGTTGGAAGATATCCAAACTTCATAATATTGTGTCTAACAATTCAGTGTACTTTTAGATATGGATTCACAATAAGCTGGCCATATGTACTTCACCAACTTCCTAAATCAAGATCATCAACTAGATCCCACTTACAGTGGGCAAAGTGGAAACTCTCCTATGACTGTTGATGACTCTCTACCCCTACCTTATAACGAGCCTATCAGAGTTAGGAAATCAGTTAGGGGTGCGAATTTCACCCCTGAAGAAGACAAGTTGCTTGTCTTCGCATGACTTAATTGTAGCCTTGATGCGGTCCAGGGAACAGACCAAAAACACTCCCAACTATGAAAATTTTTTTTTGAATACTTTGAACAATTTAAAGAAATTACAAATAACCGGATAATTAAGTCATTAACACATCGATGGTCAGTTATTCAAAATGTGACATAAATTTTGTACAAAACTAGCCCAGGTCGAGGGGTTAAATTAGAGTGGCATGACCGAGCAAGACAAGGTAAATATCCTTTGAATACTTTAAGTTATTCATAATTAGGTTTCTTTAATGTTCGTTTAACAAATTTCTTATTTTGTTTACATGCTAGTTTGACAAGGCGAAGGTTTTGTACCAAGCGTTAGAAAAATACTCCTTTCAATTCGAGCATTGTTGGTACCTTTTGAAGGACCAACCCAAATGGATTTGGTGTTCTATAAAGGAGGAACTAAAGTGACGGAAGACGATGTCCCCGTCCCCGACTCCGACTCGATGTTTGGGAGCTGAGACGGTTGATTCTGTTTTTTATGGTGGGCCGGATAATCTGATGGATAATGAAGTGATCGAATTGGACCAACCATTGGGCAGGAAAGCTGAGAAAGGAAAATGAAAGGCCAAAGGTATGGCAAGAGAGGAGATTTCTATGCTCAGCAGGCTGAAGTATACACTTTTGGAGGAGTCCCGTGCTCGGGAGAAAGAGTTTTATCGCCTCCAGGCTGAGAAGATGGAATATGACAAGGAAAGAGAGGTAAAGAAAATTCGTCAAGAGGATGAAAAACTGAGGTTGGAGGATGAGAAACTGAGGTTGGAGAAAGAGAAAGTAGAGATCGCCAAGAAGGAATCAGATCAGCGCATTATGATGATGGATGTTAGTGGCATGCCGTCACTGCAGCGGTTATATTTTAAGGGATTGCAGAGAGAAATCATTGCAAAACGGAATGCTCCTCCACATACGGATTGATGAAAATTTAATAATATTTTTATAGTTTATTTATCCATTTTATGTTTGAAACAATGATGTATGATAATATGTGTTCCTTTTATTTGGATTGTAAATAATTTAATTTTTCAAATTGTGGAAGTTTGCCATTAAATTTGCAAAAACTATTACATAGGACACGCTCAAATATAGCCATTACTAACATGAAGGAAATATAAAAATACCTTAACTAACTCAATTCAAATAAATGACGGAAAATATAAATAATTATGCGATATTTCTAATGTTGGGAAAATAATAACCATTGATGTTCAATTAGATCTGCTTGTAGCTAATGATGTGCCGAAGTGTCTCTAATATGGTGATGGCATTGGATGAAGTCCGTAAGCTCAGTTGTATGATTGTGCGATACTTCTGGAACTTCACCATCCAATTGATCATACTTAATGTTTGGACCCTCTGATTCATCACGCTCGTCTTCGATAATCATATTATGTAGAATAACACATCCTTTTATTATATTTTTTAATTCATTGACTTTCCACATTCTGGAAGGGCTATGAATGATCGCAAATCGTTGTTGAAGTACCCCGAAAGCATGGTCGACATCTTTTCTTGCGGATTCTTGTGCTTTTGTAAAATATTTCTTTTTATTCCCTCGTGGTGATGAAATGGTCTTCACAAAAGTTTGCCACTTGGGATAAATACCATCTGTGAGGTAATATCCCATAGTATAGTTGTTAGCATTGATTGTGTAATTGACTGGAGGAGCACGCCCTTGGGCAAGTTTCGTGAAAACAGAAAATTTCTCTAGCACATTAATATTGTTATGTGAATCGGGCATACCAAAAAATACATGCCATATCCAGAGATCATATAAAGCAACTGCTTCTAAAATAATAGTTGGTTCATGAATGTGGCCAGAGTACATACCTTTCAGGCTGCGGGATAATGTTTTCACTTCCAATGCATGCAGTCAATGCTTCCCAACATTCCTGAGAATCCTCGTTGTTCACCAACCGCAAGCAATCAAGCAATATCATTGGCCTTAGGTGACCGCAAGTATTCATCTGAAAAAATACTGACTATTGTCTCAAAGAGTTTTTTAAGGCTCTCTATTGCGGTACTTTCACCAATACATATATATTTATCCATAAAATCTCCAGTAACCCCATACGCTAGCATTCTTACGGCTGCGGTTATTTTTTGTATAGAAGATAAACTAAGTTTTTCGGCACTATCTATTCTTTGGACGAAGTACGGCTCATAAGACTTTACCTCATTTAGAATACGGAGAAATAGGAGACGGTTCATCCGAAATTTCCTTTGAAATAGATCCGAAGGATATATTAGATTTTCTGCAAAATAATCGTGAAAAAGACACTCATGCCCTTGAATATGATCGCGCTAAATGAACTTACAGCATTGACGATTACCACTATGCCTCGATGACTGTCCTTCGGCCTCGTCATTAAGAATAGTATCTAACTCATCTTCAGAGGATAAGTATGTGATTAATTTGTGAAATAGTGTATGAGCCATTTCAAAAAAGGGAGTGGGCTATCAGGAGAGACATGAGAATCTCAGTTCTTTAGATCAAATGATACTTGAGTTTGTGAGAATGTGAGTGTAAGCAAAATGCATATTTATAGAGAAAAAAGTTACTGTTACATATAGGACAAAAAATGTTACAGTTTGAGAGAAGATAAAAAAAATGTCCGTTGGAGTAAAGATAAAAAATATTACCGTTAGAAATGCATATATTAAAAAAAATATTATTTTTATAATATGTATTTCAATTTGAAAAATAATACTGTATTCGGTACTCAAAATCATATAAGTATTTAGTAAAATGTGATATTTGAGAAGAAAATAATAAGACAAAAAAGTTAGTAGTTAAGATTGTAAATGGAAGTGAGAAAAAAAAAATAAAGAAAGAATAGAAAAATATTATTTAATAGAATAGAGATAGGGATGGGGAATGAGATATAGAAAGTTTTTGAAAGATGAGTAAAATTTAGGAAAAAGTTTTAGGGAATGTACTTTTGAGTTAAATTATGGAAAATTTTATAGGGAATCCAATGGGATGCTCTTAATGCTTTGTGTCTTCTCTCTCTCTCTGGTGTTTGGTCGTCTTCTCACGACTTCTCTCTCTAGTTTTTATCTTCGAAAGCAACGCTCTCTCTCTAGTTTGTTTTTTGTGATTTTTTTTTCGGTGCTGTTGGTTTGGAGATTTTACATGGGTTTGCTAGATTTTTTTTTTAGTGCCGTTCGTTTGGGGATTTTACATGGGTTTGCATGTTGGGGTGCCGTTCGTTTGCGAAGAAAGAAACTTGTCTCTTCACATATGCATGTTGTGGGTTTTAATGTTGTGGATTTTTTGTATTTTCTGATTTTTTGCAAAAAATTTAACTTTTTTGTTCAGATTTGCATGTTATGGGTTTGCATGTTGTGGGGTTTTTGTGAAAAAATATATTTTTCCGTGGGTTTGTTAGGTTTTTTTTTTTTTTTTTGATTTTGTTATTTACAAATTTTTTAAAAGATACAATTTTTTGGTTGTTTGATTTTTTTTCCTTTGGATTTGCATGTCGTGAGTTGTCTATTTTATATTCTTTGCTTCTATTTATATTTTTTCTTATGTTCGGCTGGGTTTTTTCCATGTGGGTTGCATGTTGGTTAGGATTTCCTTAATTGGGTTTTTTTTTTCCAGATTTTTTCTTTTCATAAACTCGGTTTTTTTGGTTCTCATTTCATTTTTTAAAAGATATAATTTTTTTGGTTGTTTGATGGTTTTTCTTTTCTTTTTTTGTGTGTTTGCATGTTGTGAGTTCTATGTGTTTATATTTTCTCTCTTGAGGTTTGTTATTTGCAGCATTGGGTTTGTCTTCGTNCGTTATTTAAATGTTTTTGAAAAAATATAATTTTTTTTTATGTTCGATGGGATTTTCTTCCCTGTGGGTTTGCATGTTGTGAACTATGTCTTTTGGTTTTTTTCTCTGCTTTTTTATGTTTGATGGGTTTTTTTTTTTTTTTTTTGTGGATATGCAGGTTGTGTGTCAAAGATTTTTTTTAGTTGTGTAATTGGATGGAAGTCAGTTTGTGTTTGAGAGATCTATTCTATTGTTTGTTTTGAGTTTCATCTTTATCTTATCTACATGCCATTATAACCATAGGAGAATCATTTAGATCTGGCCTTTTCTGATCTTATGCACTTTATTTGCATATCTCGTGACCTTTTAATGGTGTTGCTTTTTGTATGTTTCAAGATTTTATATGTAATATATATGTGTATATATATATATATTGGACAAATGTAGAATATATATTTTAGTTATTTTTGTTTGAATAAATTGTTGTCTTTTTCATTTGATGTTATGATGACTAACTGGTTTTGACCTTTTGACTAATTGGTTTTGGCCTTCATTTCAGCTTAGTATCCCCTCTTACAACCTTTTGTAATTTGTTTGCATTATTTTATTATTTTTAATTGTGAATATATCCATTGTGTAACATTAACTTTTTGTTTATTTTTTGTAGAGGGTTTCTAACAATAGCATTCACATTGGAGTTTTAATTTAAGGTTTGCATTTCTCAACTATTTCATTATAACATGTGATTATTAATTTATCTATATCTATTTCTATATCTATCTATATCTATACTATATATATTAAGTGGGGGTAGTCATGAACAGTAATTTTTGTCATCTACTGTGCATTTTATCTGTTATTTTGGTGTTTTGTCTTTTCTATCTTTTTATGTTCTTTTTTTGTGTACGTTTACATAGGGATAGTTTGGTCTTTTTATTGTTTGGTCTTCTTCATTGCTTTGCTTATCCGATTGTTTTATATATTAATTTTGGTTTTCTTGAACATACGGTTTTATCTATTTATCAAAATCAAAACATCTTTCAATTTTTGAAAACTTGGTTATGTGCATCTCACGGTTTGCATCATCTGGTACGATTTCTTATTTTCCTTCTTCTGACTTAAATTTTTTTGATTGCTTATTACATAATTTGCTCACAGAAATTAGATGTAAAAAAAACATTATGTAGTTAATAACTTTCTTGTCCTTCTGTTTTAACGTTTTGTGTTTGTTTAACTGAGGTATTTTGGTCTTTGAGGGTGTTTTCGTCTTTTGGTTTAGGGTTTAGTTTTTTCTTTCATGCACCTTTTAAGTTCTGCTTCATTTATTTTTTTATTCAGCTATTCACACTTTTTTTTTTTCCATCTTTGAATTTATGCACTTGATTGTTTAGTTCTTTGAAGGAATTTGGGTTGTATATGTTGTGGATTTGCATATTATGGGTTTATGTGTTTAGTTTTTTGTTTCATGCATTTTTTAACTTCTTCATTTTGGAGAATTTACAAAGGATGGGAATAGCAAAACAGAAAAAGCCATTGTTGGATGTTAACATATACTATAAATATATTTTTCTATGGTAACTATAGAAAATATAATTGTTAACTATGGACCAGAAAAAACATATTCTATTTTTTTATTTGTTAATAAAAATACTTTTATAAATTGTAATTCTATAGACAAAATCGTTATTTTTTTATATTATTATATTGGTTACATTATGTGTTTTTTTTTTTTTTTTCCATTTGTATATTTTTTCGATTGTATACTTTTTGTTACAATGTTTTATTTTTTATTTTGTGATTTTTTCGGATGTATTTTTTGTATATTTTGTTGGTATAGATCAATTTTTTAAAAAATTTGTTTTGTAGAGTTTGAGTTGTGTCAACTTAATTTTTTTAGGTACAATGTAGTGTTGTATTTTTTCATTTATATAGGGATAGTTTTGTCTTTTTAGAGGGGCTGTAGGTTTTGCTTTAATGGAACCCCATTGATGTGGCAGGGTGATCCTCACCTGGATGGCCATATTGCAGTTTGTAGTACTTTCTGTAGAAGGCAATCGGGGTTTGGGTGAGGTTTTGCAGCCATTCAATGTGAATGGTTCCTTGCAACTATGGAATGCTTTTATTTAGCATTATTGTGATTTGCATGCTATTTGCCATGTTTGAAGATTTGATTAGATTTGGTTTTTGTGGTGGTTTTTTTTTTTTGGACGGAATTTTTTATGTTGCTTTAAGACCTGCATTTTTTTAAAAAATATTTTTGTTCTTTTCCCGTTGTCGATGATGCACTTCGTTTTTGTGAAAAGAGGTAAGTGGATTTTTGTCCAGCCGTCCCATGTTTGTGGACTTTTTTATTTTTTTTAGGAGAAGTTTTGATGAAACATATGATTTTTTGTTCTTTCTTTTAAAGGCCGTCATGTTTTACCATTTAATAAATAGTATTTGTTTATTTGTAGAAGAAATATATGGATTCTTTTCGTTTGCTATACTGTGAAAGATAATTCCACTTGGTTTTGTTTCAAGCTTTAAAGCTGATTTTTTTTTTTTTTAGGTGATGATGTGGTGATGCATGATCAGAGATATAATTTTTTTTTATTTTTTAATAAGTTTAAGTGGATGTTTTGATCTTACAAATCATTAGGCCGGTTTAAGTGAGTATTTTGATGCACTTCACTTGTAGCAGCCAGCTCTGATGACAGCGTTAGGTCTGAGACACGAGATTTTTTTTTGCATTTCATTGCTCATTATTATTATATTGGTTACATGATGTTTTTTTTTTCCTGTTTGTATATTGTTTTCATTTGTATATTTTTTGTTGTAATGTTGGTTTTTTTTATTATTCTGTGATTTTTTGCTGTCTTTCTTGTAAAAGTTTCTTTTGTTGTCATTTGTAGTTCTATTTTTCCCTCTCTAATCCTGCAGAATTTAAAGTTTTTATATCTTGACCTGTATTATATATAGATTTGTTGAATTTTAGATTTTATGATATTGTTTTGTTCTCTTATGGCACAACATTTAAAGAAAGCAATCAAATTCCAAATTTGCTAAAAACTGTATATGAATTTGAAGTTGGGTGTGTAGTGTTTTTTGATTTGCATGTTATGACTGCTATATGATATCTTACAAAGAAATAAAAGATAACATTTTTCATTCTGTTTACTCTAAAAGAAAAGAATTTAGATGATGATGGTTTTCAAAAGATGATGAAATTTTTACCATAATTGTCTGTAGTAATAATCTTCAAATGAAAGAGGAAATTATTATGGTGTTATTCCATCATCTGATGAAAATCCTCCTTATTTATATTCTTTCTATTGGCATTAACAGTTTGATGAGTTGGATGGTGTGTGGTGTATGCTTTGGTTTGTATGTTATGATTTTTGTTTTGTAGGAGCATTTACCATTAGAAAGTATGGCCAAAGAAATCTCACAAAAAGAATGGATAATTGAACTCCGTGCAGATATAAAGTAGATGAGCTAACAACGGCATAAAAATTTTAATATCTTATCAATTAATTTTGCAAAAGAAAAAGAAATATGTTAGTTACTATGGTTGTAGCATGAACTTTGGTTATTGTTTAGGACTTAAATCAAACTACATTTTGTAAACTTATATGAAACTTTTGCATATATATTACTATGGTTGTAGCATAAACTTTGGTTATTGTTTAGGACTTAAATCAAACCAAATTTTGTAAGCTTATATCAAGCTTCTTTTGCATATATATATATATATATATCTTGTTTTCTATGCAATTGTGTTATTTTTATTTCTATCTATATATATTTCATATATATATAAAATTACCATATATATATATTTTATCTCCAGTGGGCAAACGTCCCTTGGACGTTTTATCACTACTAGTATATATATATATATGATGACTAGAGATGACAAAATATAAAATAACGAATAATATTATTAAGAAAACATAATTATTGGCTCGTTATATAAAATATAATATTTGCTAAAATATAAAATGACGAATAATATTACTTGTGAATGTTTGAGCAAGGTCACCACCTTAATCGTGGTAAGTATTTTGTCTATTTATATTAACAATTAGATTAATTACAAATCAAAGTTATAAAGACTAATTACAATAGAAATGGAAAGAATTGATCTGTACAAATATATCAAGCCGTGATTAAGGTAACGTATCCTTGACACCCCCTTCAAGCTGAGCGTCGAATTTGAACAGATATGAAGCTTGGTACGAAAGAAGTCAAAGAGAGGTCGAGAAACACTTTTGGTGAAGAGGTCAACAACCTAAAAATGAGAGGGCGCATATTGAGTGCGAAGTTTACCAGCAACAACAAGTTTCCGAGGAAAGTGATAATCTAATTCACTATGCTTGGCCTGTTTGTGTGAAACAGGATTAGAGCTTAAGAAGATCGCACTTTTGTTGCCACATAAGAGAATAGGCGTCGATGAAATGGGAACCTTGAGATCATGAAGTAGATGGGTGAGCCAAAGGAGTTCAGCTACAGTAGCGGGAAGGGCGCGATACTCAGATTCACAGCTGGAACAGGAAATAGTGGGTTGCTTCTTAGCACTCCAAGAAACCAGATTATCACCAAGATAAATAGAGTAGCCAGAGGTGAAATGGCAAGTATCGAGACAACCAACCCAGTCAGCATCAGAGTAGGCAACGAGGGCACCAGAAGTAGCAAAAGGGCGAAAAGTAAGACCAAAGTGAAGTATACCCTTGACCTAACGTAAGATGCGCTTGGCAGCAAGAAATTGATCTGTAGTAGGGGCATTCAGAAATTGACTGACAGAGTTAACAACATGAGCAATGTCAGGGTGAGTGATGATTAAGTACTAAAGTGCACCGACTAGAGATTTGTTGAGAGTGGGGTCAGAGAATGCAGGACCATCGCCAGTCAAATGCTGAGAAATGACCATAGGAGTGTGAATAAGCTTGCTATCAAGTAACTGTGCTCGAGTCAGAATATCTCGGGCATATTTCAGTTGACGAGACCATTAGTAGTGTAAGTCGCTTCCAGACCAAGAAAGTAGTAGAGAGAGCCCAAATCCTTGGTGGCAAACTCATAATTGAGCTTGTAAGCAAAGCGATCAAGAACATAGGAGTTGTTGCCAGTAATAATAATATCATCAACATACAAGAGCAGATAAATAATGTCAGATTGCTGATGAAAAACAAAGAAAGAGGTGTCTGCACGGCTGCAAGAAAACCCAAGGGCGAGAAGAAAGGAACTTAAGCGCTGAAACCAGGCACGAGAAGCTTGTTTCAGGCCATAAAAAGCTTTCTTCAACTGACAAACATGATTCCGATACTGAGGATCAATGTACCTAGGAGGTTGTTCCATATATAAATTTTCAGTGAGAGTGCCATTGAGGAATGCATTCTTCACATCAAGTTGGCAGAGACGCCATCTGTTGGTGATAGCAAGAGAGAGCACAACACGAACAATAGTAGCGTAAATAACAGGACTAAAAATGTCAGTGTAATCAAGACCGAGTACCTAAGTATAACCTTTGGCCACAAGATGAGTCTTGAGACGCTCAATGGAGCAATCAGCCAAATATTTGGTTCGAAACACCCATTTGAAACAGACAATATTGGTGTTGGCAGGTCGAGGAATTAAAACCCAGGTGTGATTATGTTGCAGAGCTTGGACTTCTTCATCCATGGTAGCAAGCCATGCAGGATTCTTGGCAGCAAACTTGAATCCTTTAGGCTCAATGGAGGCAAGAAGAGTAGAGAGAAGTCCAAAGGATTCTAAAACATTGAGATTCGCTGGATGACGAGTTTTGAAAATACCAGCTTTAACTCGGGTGAGCATGGAATGAGAACCCAACGGAGGAGCTGGAGCAATAGCAACATCAGAATCAACATGAGGTGGTCGATGCTCCTAAGGCAAGGAAGGACCTGCAAGAGAGTCAGTAACCTGCAAAAACTCATCCACTGGATTAGTACAAATAACACACGGGTTATATCTGGATAGAGTAATAGGTGGAGAATGGTGCATAGGAGGTGGGTCGAGATGGGGCATGCTTGGTTCGAGGAAATGTGAAAAATGGAGAGATGAAGGGGGTTAGGCCTTAGGGCTATCTCTGGAGGGAAAGTGATTTTCATCAAATTGTGCATGGTGGGTGATATAAAGCCTGGAGGTAGTGGGATCAAGGCAGTGAAAGCCTTTATGTGAAGGGTTGTATCCTAGTAAAATGAAAGGGATGCTGCGAGGGGAAATTTTGTGAGACATATAATCACGCAAACAAGGATAGACACAACAGCCAAAAGGATGAAAATTCTCATAATTTGGTGAGGAGCCATAGAGAAGCTCAAAGGGAGACATACCTCTAAGAAACGGTGTGGGCAAATAGTTGATGATGTATGCTGCAGTGCTGAAGGCGTCAACCCAAAAACGAGAAAACAAGTGGGAATGGAAAACGACGAGTGCCAGGCCTGTTTCTGTACATGTCTGTGCTTTCTCTCAGCACAGCCATTTTGGGCAGGTGTATAGGGGCAAGAAAGTTGATGGTGAATGCCCGAGGTGCTAAGGTGCGCTTTGAAGCAATTGCTTGGAATGTTGGTTTTCCAAAAGTTTTTGAAAGTGAGTAAAAACGTCGTAAAAGTCAGATTTTAATTTCAAAGGATAAAGCTAAGTGAAACAGGAGTAATCATCAATGAATAACACATAATAAATAAATCCCAAATTTGACTTGACTGGGGAGGGATCCTAAATATCACAATGAATAAGATCCAACACATGAGATGAACAATGTTCATTACGAGAATAGAATAAGGTAAGCGATGATTCTTTGCAATTGACATGTGTCACACAATGAAGGAGAAGGCAATAATGAGGTAAGAGAGAGATGACCATTTTTATTTAAAAAAGAAATAACAGAATGGCTCACATGAGAGGCATGAAGAGCCTTATTTTTAAGAATAGAAATAAAAGCGAAATTTCCACACAGCAACACATATAAGCCGCCATCTCTTTTACCGGTTGCCACCACCCTTCCCGTTTGACAATTCTGGATAGAGAAAAGGTTATTAGTAAATGTAATAGAGAGAGGAAAATCATATGTTAATTTACTAATAGACAGGAGAGTTTTGGTTGGACGAGGAACAACTAGACATCTCATAAATCAAGGGTTGGGGTAGGAGAGATGGTACCAATGTGGGTAATTGGGAGGGTAGCACCATTCCTGACAATTACATGATCCTTACCTATATAATTATTGGCTTAATCCAAGTGGGAGAGATCTGGTGTCATGTGGGCCGAAGCCCCTGTGTCCAGGTACCAATCGGTGGGCTCAGGCCCATTAAGAGAATGAAGAGGCGTTGAACGCCTCTGCAAGATGAGCCGAGTTGCCATCTCCTCCCCGTGCATACCTCTGGTTGCACCAGTTAGCATAGTGTCCTTCCTATCGACAAATTTGGCAGCGTAGTGGACGGCGTCCCTGCCCATTGGTGGAGAGGTTGGAAAAGGTGCTTCGGCCATGTTGATGCTGAGTGGAGTTCCTGGAAGTGGAGCAATTGGGGTCGCGATTTGAGGCAGTGAAAGCGGCAGCAGGCGGTAATCCAGAGGATTCAAGTGATTTTTGGAAAAGCTTAAAGCTTTCAGCCTTGGAGACCAAATCGGTGAAGGAAGGCAAGTGTGTTTGCACCATTTGAATGGTGGAGAAACTGGTGAACTCCGAACTCAGTCCTCGGAGGAACCAGTGAACTTTATCAGTGCTGTCAACAAGTCTTTCGATGGCATGGAGTTGATCACAGATGGCCTTGAATGCCCAAGCAAACTCTGTGACCAAACTTGTCCCACGTTTCATTAGATGCAGATCGTCCTTGAGACAAATTTCTCTTGCTTTGGATCGGTGATTGAAAGTATTTTCAAGAGCTAGCCATACCTCACGTGAGGTGGAGAGACCCATAACCTCGGCCATAGCTTCCTCCGTGAGAGAGAAGAGCAAAAGGCTCAAGAGGCACTACTTAGTGTTCTTCCACGCCAAGTGTTTGATGCTTGGTGTCTGAGAGCCTACAAGGTCAAAACGTGGAGGAGGTGCAAGAGTATCATCCACATGTCTGAGTAGTTCTTGGCTTTCAAGGAGAGGAAGAAGTTGGCTCTTCCATAGGAGATAATTGGAGGAGGATAGTTTTATGGTTACCATGTGGATCATGGTGTTGAAAGGGAGAAGGGTGGGTGAGGTGTTTTCAGTAGCCATGGAAGCAAGAGGGATTGAGGGAGGTTAATCAGAGCTGGCTATTGATACCATGTGAATGTTTGAGCAAGGTCACCACCTGTGGTGAGTATTTTGTCTATTTATATTTACAATTTGAATAATTACAAATCAAGTTATAAAGACTAATTACAATAGAAATGGAAAGAATTGATTTGTACAAATATATCAAGCCGTGATTAAGGTAACGTATCCTTGACATTACTAGGACAAACTTTTTTGGGACACCATCATGAGAACCATGGCTAGGTTTTATAGCTACTTCCCATAATTACTTGGAGATTAGAGACAAAGAAATTCATAAGTCAAATCGTTCCCACATATTGATTGATTAATTTCGTCTGTTCGTATCTTAAAATAAATAACAAAAAATAAAAAGAAGAAGAAATAAAGCAAAAGGTAAAGGCCGTTTGTGCTCGGGGGGAAAGGGAATAAAAGCCATGAAGATTTATCAGTGGAAAGAAAAGGATACGTAGAGACTGATCATCTTGCTGACAGGTGTTTAAACTCTACAGTAATTAATACAAAATTCAGCTGATAGTTATCTAGAATTTTTTTTTTTTTTGTAATCTAATTATTAACTAGATTTGATGCCTAAGAAGTAATTATGTTTAAATTATTAAGGGCCAAGATCTTACAATAGTGACTGACTGCTACAATAGTGATGTTGATCATGTATCGATAAGTCAGTTTGTTAATAGACATTAATGTTTTCTTTAATATAAGGCAAAGTTTTTCTCCTTCATTAAAAATAAGAATAATAATAAGGATATTAGGCCAAAATCTTACAAGAATTAAGTGCAATTATGAGAATAATGATCTTCATAGAACCACGAGATCAACAGCTTTGCCGAAAGTGAAGGATATGATACCTCACGTGTGCAGGTAACAAAGTTTTAGGAGCTTCTATTCGAAATCTTTTTCAATTATATAAAAGTAAATTTATAAAGTGAAGTAATTTGATGTGATATGTTAAATTATAAAAATATTTTTATTATAAAGTGAATTCAACTATTCATATAAAATCATATTATTTTATAAATTTATTTTTGTATAATCTATTTGTATAGTTAACATTTCTCTTATTAATCACATGAAAAATAGAATCATTGTTCAAATACTAATGCTATTTTTTTGGTTTTTTTTTTTTTTTTTACTTTTCTGATAAAATAAAGTTGTAATTGTACATGGGAGAGACCACTAGGATGGTAGCCTAATTGCTACGAGTTGGTATTTCATGACTTCGAGGTCAGGACATGAGTTGAAACCACTTGTAGTAATAATATTTGGGCCATGGGATTGGCTTTTGACCAGTTAGATACTTTGGGGGTATTATAGTGATGAGCTTGCTCTTGGAGCAGTAGTTATGGCTCAAACCAGACATTCGTTATTGAATAGCTCCTATAGTCATATCCAAGGAGGATTTCTACTACGATCGCCCTGGTTCACATTTTTTTTAAGAAAAAAAACCTTTGAGGGAGAGAGATTCCTGCCCATGGGTTTGCTACACGTGAATTTATAAAATTTCTATTGATTATTTTAAATATATATTATTATTCCTCTAGTGGAGGGATTATATTTAATTAGTTTTCAGTCAAAGTAGCCTTTTAACTTAGACTCATTATAGGGTAGCAAATCGTGTTAACGGATCATATTCATGTTGTGTTAAGTCGTGTATATTATACGATATTACTTAACTCGAATAAGAGCTGTTAAGCTTAACGGGCCAGATTTCAAACCCTAGCACGACTCATTAAAATAACGGGTTAACACAATATGGCCCATTATGAATTAATTAAAAATATATCAACATGACACGACCCGTTCCAATCCGTTTATGTAAATGAATTGAATTGGCCCAACTAATTCATTTGATCCAATTAACATAATTTCACATAAAGTTAAAATACAATATCTCCCAAAAATATAAAACTAACTACATAAGTCTAAAATTGCAATTCAAACAATAAAAATACCAAAATTACAATCCAGATGAAGTGTGGAGGCGGTCGTGACTTGTAAAAACTAACTCAACTGGGAATTGAGAAAGAGTGAGGGTCTGGGAGAGAGTTAGGAAATATAAAATAAGATTAGTACACTTTTGTCTTTAGGTTAAAAATTATATAATTATAATTTTGAGTAAAAAATTAAACAGGTCAAGTAGGTTGACCCGTTAGTGACCCATTAATGAATCGTATCTTAGTGGATCAACCCGTTTTGATTCGAATCCGTTAACATTAAATCCAAACCTATTAATTTCATATCGTGTTTGTATTGAGTTAACGGGTCGTGTCACATATTACCACTCCTAAAGTTAAACTACAAATTAAACTAATAAATTATTATGTGACTGATTTCTTAGAAGAATTAAAATCATCTCTAATTCATGTGGTCCAATTAAAAATTAGAAAGATAGATAGATAGAATATTAAGGGTTCATATATATAAAAAAAGTTGACGTAACAATGTTAATATGAATATTGTAGGTCCGTAGTGTCTACTTTTTTACAAAATTAGGCAATCTAATTTGATCGTACAATTCCAGAAAATCTCCGTTCCCTTCAAAATCTTTGTCCGAAATATTTTGATTTAAAGTAAAAGAAAGACTCGAAATAAGTATTGCAATACATACATATATATATATAAATTAAATGTGTAATATTATAAGACTCACATGGATAACAATAGATTTGTTTTATCACTCAAATTCCAAAAGTGGAATATAAATAAATTCTAAGCTAATCCCAACCACTTTAAAAAACTTCGCATGCTTTAGAATGCTTTTTTTTGTTAGATCAAAAGGTTAAAGAGTGGGAGGATGCAAAAGCAAGAAAGCTTATGGAAATGTTGATGGGGATGGTTGGTGAGTAAGGCTTTATTTTATTTTTTTCAATGTGAATATCATCTCAATTCATTTTAAATAAATTATTAATAAAATCTACTATTTTTTTAATTTTTCATAAAAAGTTAAATTTACCTTAACCTATATCGCATATTCAAACACATATATCAACTTATTTATATTTAAATATATATATCAACCTATTTATATTAGAAAACATCTCAATAGAATTTACAAAATATTATTATTTACAAATCAACTCAAATCATCTGAAATCACCTCAATATTCAAACGTGCTTTGTAACCGAGAGCTCGGAACATGTTAACGTTGCCCATTTTAAAGTGAAAAAAAGCCTCTCCACAAAAGCATTTTTAGTTTTTTATTTTTATTTTTATTTGTTTGGATACACACTCTTAAGAGACATCTCTGTGTTTACATTATTGTCCTCAAAATATTTTAATAAAAAAAGTTAAATAAAATGAGTTTTACTACATACAATTACATCATTAAAGTGCGCAAACAAAACATAAAAATGACTATACATAGAATTTTTTGAATAAAATAGAGGTGTGAAGTTTCAAGTGATGACAAATGTGAAATTTTATCGGCTCAGTGTAGAAAAGAAGTAGGAGTGCTTGAAGTGGACCATATTCAAGCTATGGCAACTTGATTCATTGCATGCTATTGAAGCTATTGGATAAGGGAATCTCATTTATCAAAACTGAGGCCTTTGATTGCAGAAATTTAGCTTCTTTTAAACCAGTTTGAGGATTATGAAGTGCTCTATGTTTAAAAGACAAGGTAATGAGTTACAGGACATGATAGGCAAGTGAAAGATAGAAAACAGTGATGGCACCAATGCATTGATGTTATTCTTTTTGTATAATTTTATTTTTTTGTACGTTGTTTCTACTTTATGACTGAAATATGTTTTTTTTATAATAAAAAAACTGATAATACTGTCCATCGTTCTTTAATAGCAAAACTAGCAGAAAAGCTAAAGATCCGCAAGCAAACCTACTTTATATATATTTACTATTAAGACTCGATTTGGATTGTAAGATGAGATGAGATGAGATAATTTTATATAAAAGTTAAAAATTGAATAATATATTATTTTTTAATATTATTATTATTTTGAGATTTGAAAAAGTTGAATTATTTATTATATTTTATGTGAAAATTTAAAAAAGTTATAATGATGAAATGAAATAAATACTTTCACTGTCCAAACGAAATTTCTGAGTATTGACTTATATCCTGAAAGACAAGCATTGCAATTGCTAGATATATTATTTGAACACAATACTTAAACACAATTATATTTTAAAATAAAATATATTTTTCTAAAATATTTAATAAAGATAATATCATTTTTGTTGATGTCGTGTTTTGCAGCCCGAGTAGTATTGAGGTAACAAGCTCACGCCATCTGTAACTAAGAGGGAGAAGAGGCTATGGTGACGTTCGGAGTCACTCCGATATCAAAATCAGTGAAAAATCCTCTTGTGATGAGAAAATCATAGAGAATTAGAAAGAATAATAAAGGGTTTTTAGGAGTCTTCCTGTAGAAGGGATGACTGTTATTTATACCTAATTCGGGCTCCACTATCGAGGGAGATTGTGGTGTGTCAGATCGTGCTTGAGTCAGAACTACTTCCACTCCTCCTCTGCTACAATAGTGTGTTAGTCTATGGCTCAGACTGCCAAGGGAGATCATGGCATGTCAAATCGTGCTTGGTCAGACCTGTTGCCACCATCCTGCCAAGGCAAGGTGTCAGGTCATGGCCAAGCCGTCTTGCATACTCTTGCGGCACTCCGTTGCGTGCCGGGTATCCTGACACGCGCATTGAATGCGACATGCCTTGAATCTAACAAGCCCATGATCGGGCACGTCCAGCCGTCTGCATACAATAGAGTGATCTGCACGGCACCATTTGGCAGGGCTTGGTAGGTCACTGAGTCCCAAGACGGACCTCGTAGCGTATCCAAGCTTGGGGCCAAAAGGTCTTTCTGGGTAGGTTTACAGTCGTGGGCTTGGCATGTGGTTTCCTGGTCTGGGCTCTTAGCCTACGGTGGGTTTTTGTCTAAGGGCCTGAGGTTCTTGTAGCTTGATCTCTTTGGGCCTGGGCCCTTTTAAGATGGGCCCCTCCCACACAATTTTATAAAAAAATTATTATTTTTAAATATGTATTGTGAAATATAGGGTTGATTTAGATTCAGATATAAGATAATATGGTTTTAGATGAAATATAAAAGTTAAAAAAATATTGTTAGAATATTATTTTTTAATATTATTATTAATTTAAAATTTTAAAAAATTAAATGATTTATTATATTTTATATAAAAATTTAAAAAAATTATAATAATAAGAAAATACTAAATATTTTTAAAATCCAAAAGGACATAATGGTTGGTATGCTATGTTATTTAGGCCAATCAAGCCATAGTGAAATAGAGAGCCTCTGTTGCAACGGTATACTATGTACAGTAACCTGAGAAGAATATCTTGGGAGCGTGTCGAAATTAGATTTCAAAATTCTCGCTCGTAAGAGATGTTTTGCTTCTTCGTAAAAATCAAAATGCCACTCGTGTGTTAGCTTAGTTTGTTTTCGGATATGAATTAAGATTAAAGTTAAAATAATTAAATAAAATATTATTAAAATATATTTTTTAATATTATTTTTATTTTAAAATTTAAAAGAGTTAAATTGCCATCAAAATCCAAATAAAAATTCTACCTTTCCCGGTGGCTCCGAGTGGGTGGGTGTTTTCTTGGAACGTGGGCTTCTTGCAGACAAACCCAGCCATGCAAACCTATTCTCTTTCTTGATGGAACCCCATTATGATTATGTTACGCAATCAGAGACTTTCTATTGGGGTTTTGGGCCGTTTCTGTTTCCGATTCAGGATCTATTTCTCTAATCATTTTCACTTTTTGATGTTCTGTCTTGAGTCCTGGTCTTGTGAGTTGTACCCAAGAAAAGGCAAGATTTTTTTGGAAAAATCCCCCCCCACAGCACATTTTCTTCGGGCAAAAGGGAGAAGCCATATTCTCCTCTGTACCAAAATGTCTTATCCTTTTCTTGCTTCTGGGTATTTCTTGAAGATTTGGTTCTCGAAATTCGTTTCTTCTTGAAGCGGTTGATTTGCCACTGTGTTTTATTCCCTGTTCCTCAAATTCCTTTTATTAAGCATGGGTTTTGCCGACAGTTTCAACTTTCCGGGGTACCCATTTTACCATTTCGACCAGGAATTAAGCATCCGCAGCCTCTTGGTTCCGATCATTCTATGTTTCTTTTAGGACTTGTCTCAAAAACTCTTGAATTTCTTGGTTTTGGTCCCTAGAATTCTCTCTTGAACCATGGGATGCGTCAACAGCAAGTGCTGTAGCCCTTGCCGGCCAACATCGGACGGAGAGTCCCGGGAGTACCGCGAAGCAACTCCGTACAGTGTGCAAGGCAAACACATACTCACACAGATGCCCTTGGAGTCTGTCTCTGTTCCTTCGCACANAGAATTCTCTCTTGAACCATGGGATGCGTCAACAGCAAGTGCTGTAGCCCTTGCCGGCCAACATCGGACGGAGAGTCCCGGGAGTACCGCGAAGCAACTCCGTACAGTGTGCAAGGCAAACACATACTCACACAGATACCCTTGGAGTCTGTCTCTGTTCCTTCGCACGACTTTCATCTGGAGTACTCGGTTCTCACGCAACGTGGTTACTACCCGGACTCGCCGGATAAAGAAAACCAAGACAGTTTCTGCATCAGGACAAAGATTCAAGGTAACCCAAATATCCATTTCTTTGGTGTATTTGATGGTCACGGTCATTATGGTACAGAGTGTTCGAATTTCGTCAAGGATAGGTTGGTAGAAATACTGGCCGATGACCCGTCATTGTCGGATGACCCCGTCAAAGCTTTTAACTCGGCGTTTCTGGCTACTAATCGTGAGTTACACGATAGCGACATTGATGATTCATTGAGCGGTACCACCGCGATCACGGTGCTTGTTGTTGGGGATAGACTTTTCGTGGCGAATGTGGGCGATTCGAGGGCCGTGATTGCGGTGAAAGACGGGAATCGGATCGAAGCCGAGGACTTATCAAACGATCAGACGCCGTTTAGGAAAGATGAGTACGAGAGAGTGAAGCAAAGTGGGGCCAGGGTTTTAACTGTTGAACAAGTGGAGGGGCTTTCGGATCCAAATATTCAGACTTGGGGTGATGAAGAATCTCAAGGCTTCAATCCTCCAAGGTTGTGGCTACAGAATGAGACTCATCCGGGAACTGCATTCACGAGGAGCGTAGGAGATTGGACAGCTGAGCAGATTGGTGTGGTGGCTGTTCCGGAGGTGTCGGTGGTTCAGCTTACAGCTAACGATTTGTTTTTTGTTGTTGCAAGCGATGGCGTTTTTGAGTTCCTCTCGAGCCGAGCAGTTGTTAATATGGTATTACTTTACACACAATCATATTCTAGAATGACTTTAACAACTAGACTTGTAATTTTTTTGCACCTTTTCTTGATGATATCCAATCTCTTGAATTTCATTTGATATAGCAATTCGACTAAGCATACGGATTTTTAACATTTCTTATTTTTATGTGGTTGTCAATGGCATGCAATTAGGAAGGTAGACTTGTTTCTCTTACTGCATAATATTTTTTGTTTCGGTGTATCGGTTTATGTTTGTGGAGCTGCATGATATTATTAAGATTTCCTATCATCCCCTTCTGCATATAAATGCATTTGTATAGAAGAAGCTAGTTACACATCAGAATATTCTATTGTAAATGACACTTTTAGTGAATGGAGTTGAAAATGGTTTTTCTTCTTGTTTTATTAGCTATATATATATATATATATGGAAAGGTTCTTTTGGCATGCGTTACAACGAAGCATGGTTGTTGAGACTGGTCTCCAAATCAACATCTTGAGGTCTCTCTAAGTTTTCCTTTTGGAATCACTATGTGCTCCAAAACAAAATGGCATTCAATAGTGAAGTTCTTCTGAAGTGTTTCAAATTCTTCACTGTAAAATGGCACTTATCTTCACTTATGGACCTTTCTGCTCATCAGATGGCTCTGTGCTACCCTTAGACCTGACCTTTCCCTTACACCCCTCACCACAGTCTCTATATAGTGCAAGAGAAAAACAGTTCCCAACTTTATCTTTTCAGGTTTTAGAGCCACGCCCATTTGTTATACACGATAATTTTGAGTAATTTGGGGATGCAATAATATCTGTTTCCTAATAAGTGCTGGAGTTGAAGTTTGTTACCCTTTCTCATGTTTTTTTTTTTGATAAGTTGTTACCGTTTCTCATTCTAGCATCAAAGATGTTATTTTGTTGGCTGAAATTAGTATATTTTTGGCATATGATGCAGAACTCAACAAAATTTGATTATGTATAAGTCCCATAACAAACTTTCTGACGTATTTGTTGATATAGGTGGCAAGATATACAGATCCCCGGGATGCATGTGCTGTCATTGCTGGAGAATCATATAAGATGTGGTTGGAACATGACACCCGAACAGATGATATTACAATCATCATTGTCCAGATCAAAGGTTTTTCTAATGTATGAATTTTACTAAATCTTACTTTACCTGCACATTTTGCTAGCCTGTCTAGTCTGAATTTCCTGCTTTCCGCTTGTGCTCAATTCATGTTCTGGTTATGTACATTATGCTGGGGTTGCACAAGTTTTCTACCCCTCTTCATGCTCCTGCTCTATTTTCCTTTGCCCATGCCCCTTGTGTAAAGGCGAAAAATAGCTGCACTTTCCATTGACTGGCTTGTTTACCTAATTTATAATGTAATTACCATAGTTAGATAGCGGTGCTACAGATGGATCAAGAGGGACCAATATTAGGCCAACAAGGTCCAGAAGAGAAACTTCTGAAATATCCATTACCAGTGTTTCAGAGTTATACCTTTCAGTAGGAAGCGGCTTCTCAGTCCTGCAGCCTTGTCAGCATGACGTTTCAACAAATCTTAGCCTGGCTATCATTGTTCCATCTCTGGAACGTGCAAGGTCATTGGAATGGTGGGCCTCTCAACCCTGTTTTGGATCATTTTCTTATGCTCATATATATGTGTGTGTGTGTGTGTGTGTGTGTAGATATAAATATACATCTATCCATATGTGCCATATTTTGCTGAGCTCTCTCTCTCTCTCTCTCTCTCTCTCTCTCTCTTTCTCTCTCTCTCTCTCTCTCTCTCCAGTGATGAAATTCATGGCCTTGAGGAAGCAGCCTAACACTTGTCTTTTTTCTTTAGAGGTATCAATCTCCTTTTACAATTTGTTGTATCAATTTTAAAGCACATACAACTAGTAACTGTCTCAATCTCCTCTTACTTTATTTCTATTCTTTCTTTTTGGTCTGAAATTGATTGTAGCAATTTCAAATAAATTGCATTAATTCAACTAGTCGAGTTGAATTATTTTTGGCTGGTCGTGCAAGTTTCCAAGCGACAGCTTCTCTGTTTATTTGCTCTATATACAGGATATACTTGGTCACTAATCTACAGGCAACAGCTACTTTACTAGTAATGATAAAAATCATAAAACCATTTCTAACCCTGCCAGATTCCTTCCGGAGAACAAAATGCTCTCCCTCCAGTTGTAGTTTCACCTGCTAACCACACAATAGGAAGGAAATGGTAGTAAATTTTGCAGTAGATTCGAGGACGTTCTGTTCTTGCAGGAGGTTGAGACTTGTTACCACTGAGTGGGGAAAGACATTTTAAAGGTGATTAATTTCGACTAATATGCGATCCATTGTAATGTACAACTTTTATTGACTGGAAAATGTGACACAGAATATGCAGTGTTAACTGCTTTCTCTACCCTTCATGATATGATATTCAATCGTTTATGCATGAAATTCCAATGGATGCAAGACTGGGCATATCTTAGTTATTGTATTGAAATTCCAATCGAAGTTGACATGGAATGTAGCTTTGCTTTCAGCAATGTTGGATGGCAGCTGATGTCAATAATGTTAAGGATGAGAATCATGAGATTGTTATCAGAGGGTTTTTTTCGTGCTCTATACATTTTTTTTATTTATTTTTATGTCCATTTTAGACAAGACCTTTGATGCCTGAGCCCTTATCTATACATTGGTGGCATGTTTGTCCAACAGCAGCGCATTGGCAAAGTGCAAGCCAATCATTGGAAGACTGGTGCTCCGCGAAGGTGCCGTCCCAAACACCAACGGTAAAAGAAAAAATCTATTCACATTTTTTTTCTCACTATCCTCTTATTATCCCATAAAAAATAAAGTTGGAATGCATGTTTTCTTTTCTTTTCAGTGGATAATCCTCCGTTCTTCTCCGCCTCTTTTTAGTCTCTCCATTCCACGGTCAAGCAAGATGTCAAATGCACTGAACTGACGCACAGAAATCATGATAGTTGCTCCGTAGAAGGCCTCAAGTATTAACTCGGAGAGAGAGAGAGAGAGAGATTGCCATATCTGTAACTTGATTGGGATGTTCTTTTTGTACAAACGTGGAAATAACGATACCACAAAACTTTCTTGCCTATTTTCTTACAGGTCCTCCATCGCTCTCTCTCATCCTGTGCATCTCTTGTCATACTGTTTGAACACAAGTAATTAGCAAACCTTTCTCTAAAAAATTATGTCCCATTAAAAAACAATCTGGACTCCCAACTCTAGATTTTTCAAATTTACATCACTCCGCCAACACCACGAGTGACCTTGGTGAGCTGCCATCAATCCATGTCTTTTTGCTTTCTCTACCCGAGATTCCAGATGAATAGAGTGGAAATCTCAATCGACAAAACACCAAAACAAGTAACTGCAATGCCGCTTTTCCTAAATACGTTCTCAAACTACGTCGAATGGTCCAACAATTAGACCATACAAACCAGTATTTCGGTGGCCTCTATAACCATGTAACCTGAAACTTGATCCAATTAATTGGATCCTTTTTTTTTTTTAATCTCTGTTGCATCTCTTGTCACACCGTTTTTGTTCCCCCCCCCCCCCCCCCCCCCC
>QEOT01005076.1:62514-123558 GCA_003123785.1 Pterocarya stenoptera | reverse complement strand
AAAAAAAAAAAAAATAGTTAGCGTTATCTGTGGGATCGACTTTTTCTCTATACCGAAAATGGGAAAAGGATATTCTTCGACTCACGAGATCATCTACAAAAGTTCAGATTCCTTGGCTCGTGAGATCGTCTAAAAAAAAAGATATATATTTATTATATGCTGCTTGCCACACTCCTGCACGATGTGAATTCTACACTCATAAGATCGTCATCAAAACATTAGATAAGATCTCTTCAACGTCGCTATTTTTCTTGTTGTTTACATTCTAACATTGCAGCAAAAGACTCACATTTTCCATAGCCATCACAGTGTTCCTCGTTGTCCCCCCATCGCCCAGCGTCACAGTGTTCCTCGTCCCCAAGCACGATTTTGAGCAATATGTGAGACTATGAGACATTGTAAAATCACTTGATATAGTGGATTTTGCCCTAACAACCCGTGGAAGTATTCTTTTATGCCGAATCACGTAAATTCTTGTGTCTCTCTTTTATTTACTTTCATTTGCTTATTTATTATATATGTTATAGATGAACGCGATGAGTACCGTATCGAAACCCAAATCACCAACGTGGGTCGAGGATGATTCTTTCTTCCTTTTCAGATTGTTGTGCAATTTTTGGCATTAATAGTTTGTGCCAGAAAAAAAAAAAAACAGTTGGCGTCGTCTGTGAGATTTACTTTTCCTCTATACCGAAAATAGGAGAAGGATATTCTTCAACTCACAGGATCATCTACAAAAGTTCAGACTCATTGGCTCGTGAGATCGTCTAAAAAAAAAGATATATATATTTATTATATGCTGCCTGCCACACCCCTACATGATGTGAATTCTACACTCACAAAATCGTCATCAAAACATCAGATAAGATCTCCTCAACCTTGCTATTTTTCTTGTTGTTTACATTTTAACACTGCAGCAAAAGACTCACCTTTTCCATAGCCATCATAGTGTTCCTCGTTGTCCCCTAGTCGCCCAACGTCATAGTGTTCCTCATCCCCAAGCACGATTTTGTACGAACTCCTGTGGCGAGCAGAAGAGGTCAAAGTGAGTCGTCATCTAACTCGCCTTGGTCTTCTGTCACTATGAATGTTTGCTTGCCACAAAGTTGTTGCCAATCATATGTCCCCTCGCCACTTTGAGTTTCCTTCCAAATAGTACTTGTCTCCATAATTCCACTAAAGCTCCTTGCCAGCTGTTCTCATCTCTATGAGTTGCTGCCAGTTACGTGTTTCATTGCCACAATGGTTTACTTGCCACAAGGACTTCAGTTGTTCGTGCATGGATTGCTCGCCCAGAGGTGCATCTCACCATTGCTTAATCATGGGATACTCCTCAACAGTTGCTCTCCCACACGATGCGGCTCGCCCACAAAATTCTGCTCGCCAATTGCACACCACGTAGAGGGCCCCTCGCCATACACATTATTTTCCATGCCATTCGCATGAACTTTACTCAACGATAGTCCAAGCAAAAAACTGAGAGCTAATTAACTCGAAAGTGAACTTGCCAAAGACGAAGAGTTTTCATTGCTACAAAAGCACTCAAGGATGAACAATTTCCCCATGCAAAAATCATTCAACAGCAAATGATCTCAATCAAGACAAATTACTCTGGTTTGGCTTCTTTAAACTTGTTATTTTTGCTAACAAAGTTAATTTTTAAAATACTTTTCCCACGAAACTCTTCAAGGTTCCACGAGAAACTTGGCTACTACATATTGTGGGAACATACTTCACTAGAAATGAATCGCGTGGCACGAAACTTGGCTACTATAGGTCATTCGGTATCACAGGCATCCCATGCCCTTTTGCTGGTATCATGAGTATCCCAAGCCTTCATTAATGCCAGAGCATGGCTACCTGCGAGCATCACCCGTGTGTCACTAGCCTTCACCACACTCAAGCAAGATAACCAAGGGTTGAAGATCTCAAACTTGTAAATTGTATAACACTTACCTATTTTTTGTTAGTGAAAATCCTTCAGGACGCTGTGCAATCAAGAAGGGCATGGAGCTCAAAGTGCCCCACGACCCACTCAGCAATTAAAAAAGGGCGTGGAGGTCAAAGAACCCCACAACCCACTCAACCATTAAGAAGGGAGTGGAGGTAAAAAAACCTCACGACCCACTCAACAATCAGGAAAGGCGTGGAGTCAAAGAATCTCACGACCCACTTAGCAACCAGAAGAAGGAACATTGTTGGCTACACTTAATGAGCTTCCAAGGCCTATACTTATCGAGAAGGCTGTTAAGCTCATTGATTTCATTGACATCATCTGGGAGGGTATGACCCTCGAGTCTATATTCACTGATAGGAGATGGGGTCCCATCTGTGACCAGTCAGGGGTTGCCTATCCTAACCTGGTGTATGAGTTCAATTAGGGAGTCAATGACATGGGTGCCGCATTTGAGGCATTCACCTTCGCTGTACGGGGGGTGAGTATTACATTCTTGGTTGACAATATTGTTAGGGACTAAATTGACTAGGTCAAACCCTCCGGAAATCTATCACTAAGGGAAGAGATAAAGCTAAGAGATAAGGCAAAGAAATTGGCTCAGACTTCTAAAAGGAAGTAGTTCTATATAAGAAGTAGCTCCCCCACAAATCTACTTATCTACGGGTTCTGAACAGGCTTTCTCTAGGCACATCTCCATCAATTCTCTAGAGGGACTCCCTTAAGACTAAATTCTCTCATTGTATTGAGCGATATGTGAGGCCATGAGATATTGTAAAATCATCACCTGATATAGTGGATTTTACCCCCAACAACCTGTAGATGTAGGCTTTTATGTCGAACTATGTAAATTCTTGTGTTTCTCTTTTATTTATTTTTATTCACTTATTTATTATTTATGTTATAGATGAATGTGATGAGCACCATATCGAAGCTAGAATTACCAACATGGGTCGAGGATGTTTCTTTCTTCCTTTCCGATCTGTTGTGCAATTTTTAGCATTAACAAATATAGTTAAGATTCTTCACATCCCTCATGAGCTCGGTTACATATCCTGCACTAGAAGCAATTCATCAAGAGGATGGAATTGAGGAGCTCATGGAGAAAATTGTCCCAAAGGACGAGTTTTCTGACAAGGAGGTACATTGAGTTGATGGTCCTGGATACAACTCCTAGCCTGTAAAGGGCATGAGTATTTCACCCTTAGGGTGACATATTACCGCACACTGTAGCAACTAGACGTACAGATGAAATCACTGATATTGAGCTCATAGAGGTCCGTGCGGCATTTATTGATATTGTGCACATAGAGATATGTGTTGTCATTGTTGATATTCTACCCATAGAGATCCATGCGACAATTCTGGAGCTACGGACGAGCCATGTTGATGATATTGAAAGAAGCATGATGCCTCTCATTGATCAACATATAAATAGGGTGGATACTTATTTAAAGGAGATAGAGATGATTTTTATGACTTTGGGCATGGAGTAAATTAATTACTAGACATTCACTTTTGTTTTGTGAGATGTTATATATTTTAGTAGTTTTTTATTTAGTTAATGGTTTTACACAATGGGCATCATGTAAAAATGTTTACACATGATTTAATTTTATGTTTAATGAAACTAAAGTGTTGTGAGTTTGAACAGAATCTGTGAGTTCGAACAACATGTTTGCATTCAAACAACACTATTTACGTTCACGAAAACTTTTGGTTCCAACAAAAATCAATACTTCGCACCCAAAATATATGCAATTCTCACCGAAAATCTCCATTTGAACTATTATTATACATTGATATATAAATTTATGTTAGTTCGAATGGCCGACCATCAGTTCGAACAATAAATCTATTTGGGGACGATAGATTTTTGTCCCAATTTATTATCTTTGAACGTCACATCTCTTGATTAGAGAATAATCGGACTGTTTGGACATTTTGAAAAGAACGAAGAACCTTGTCCCTAAAAATGATATTTTGAGATGAAATAAATTTTCATCATCGCAAAAGGTCAGATTTCTTGTAACGAATGGGCGTGACTGGGAGCTGGAACTTCCCCTCTCAGTCTATGATTTATTATTTTAAATTTTGGCTCTCTTTAGGTTTTTAGTTTTCTCCATATTTTTAAATTATATTGTTTTAATTTTATTTATTTATTGTGGCATAGTAATGATATATAGTATAATTTTATTAGCGATGATATGACTTAGAAGCCACGTGGTGCGGGTTTCATTAATGGGGTGTAATGAATCTAGCTGTAAGGGAAAGATCAAAACGAGAAAGTTCAAGAATGAAATAATTCATTTTTGAAAGTCAAACCACATGGACTATTTTGTTTCTAGTTTGCGTAGGCGCTTAGACATCCGGTTATCATTATTGTGATAGAAGAATATCAGATGGTGAAGTTAATTGATTACATGTGACCATCTGAAGCAGGAAGGTAGGTAGTATCTTAAACAAATTGATAAGTGACCTTAATCTTAATTTGTGACAGCTCATAGCACGAGCTACATTTCCCAATTAATTAGTGAGATATTAACGTTGGGAGAGACCATGCAATAACCTAACACCCCGTTATTAAAGAGAAATTATGTATACAAACTCTAAATATACAATTTCGCACAAGTCATTTATAAAAAAAAGTAGACTCTACCTTAAAAAAAAAAAAAAAAAAAAGGTGAAAAACTCTTCTTCTTTTTTTTCTTCCGTGATGGGACCTACATTTTTACAAAAGAATACCTCTCATAATTTTAAATTGAGTTCCATTCTGGTCAAAATTTTTCGTTCTGATATAGTATCCGGTATGCAGTCTGTAGAGATATCTTATTTTATTTTTATTTATTCATTTTTGATTGAAATGGTCTTGTTCTCATTAAAAAATATATATATAAGGATATGAAAAGGTTTAAAAAAAAAAAGAAAAAAGGAACAGCATCTCTCCTTTAATTTATTTAGGATTATTTTTAGGAAGCTACCTCCTGATTCGTTGATCTCTATTAATTATATTTAAAGACTTAAAATATAAATGTGTACTTAGATCGTCTGACATAGAAAGAAAAATAAAAATTTAATGATTATTGAATACCATCAAGTCAACTGACTACAGTAATAATGAGACTGTAATATTAATCTTTCAATTTATAAATGGGAAATAATTTGTATAGTAATAGATTGTTCAAGTTTCGGACATGATTTCTTTTTTAAAAAAGTGGACGAACATGAAATGCATGTGAAAAAAATTTATTTTTTAAACGTACGTTTTTTTTTTTTTTTTATAAGGGAATATGCTAACTTGCACACTCCAAAATTATATATAACATTATTCTTTATGAATAAATAATAATGAATGAAACATGTTTGCATGGACCATGATGATCATGCCATGCAACTGAGCATGCTTCCAAACTCCCACGCTTGAAAATTTTAACAAGACACAGAGATTTGGCCTCCGTGGAGTCATGAAACATCCATGGACGATAGATATTCTTCCTTTTCTCAAAAACATTAACCCATATTTTAGACTGGACCTTCACTGTGCTGGCCTTTGAACCCCATATGCACAATACATATATGTGCATGCTGGCCCGTGCTATTTGTGTAAAAAAGTGATCCATTGGATTTTTTACCTCAAATAACTGGGGTTTGATAATTGAAAAGCTTACAAAAGAGAATATAGAGATTTTCTATAGAAAAAAGAGATTTCTAATTTTTTCCTTTAGAACTTTATGAGATGAGTCTACTGAAAAACATAAATCCCTTTATATAGGCAAGACTAGAGACAATTACTTATTACTCCTATAACTACTTTTGGACTACTTTTATTATTTCATCGATAAAAAAAAATAATAAGGGTTAACTATTTTATTTATTAAGGATAATTACCTATGCTTGATAGATAATCAAGTGAACCTAAGAGTACTAGTAGTAGACTCAATAAAACTAAAATTTGGCCCAGGTTCAGCTAAGATGCACAATAAAATAAAATAATGGACTCAATAAATAAACAGTAATTATAACCAATGGTTATATAACTGGCCAAATTGGGGCTGGCTAAATATTATTTTGTACTAAATAATTCATCTTCCTGCCGTCTGCTACTCTCCCCCTCAAGAAGAAAAAATGAAGAAAAACCACAAACGTATGAGCTTAATCCCACGCCGAATTCCTGTCTAGGATGAAGCTTTTAGAACACATTCTGAATCTATTATGATTACTATTTTGTTTGATGTCGACAATGAAAAACTTTGAATATGTATTTTATAAACTTTTTTTTGTAAGGTATTTGATGTCCAGCAAAAGCAGGGTTTTAACGGATGTGTTGTTGGCTTAGTAATTAAAAAAAAAAAAAATTAACGTGTATTTTTTTAATAACTAATAAATATTTAAATTATAATTAGAATTAAAATAAATGAAAATGTCAAAATCAATATTTTAATAGAATAGTGATAAATTTGGAGAGTCTGCTATTTGGTGTTGTTGAAAAGTAACTTTAGCCAAACTTTATTGAATCCATTGCTAATGCTCTTAGGAAAGATAAATGGTTTTCTAGGAATACCAAAACTCTAACAATTTGTCCTTTGTTGTTCCATGCAGTTTTAGCCGTTTGTTACTGGATCATGCTAGCTTATAAATTTTTTGTCCCTTTTTTTTTTCTTTTAAGTATTTTTTTTAACATTCTTAATCATTAAAAAAAATAAAAAAAAATATACAATTTTAATAATAGTCACTTATTTAACCATTAAGTAAAAAAAATAAAATTAAAAATTAAAATACATGAGTGGTAAGATTGAGCGGTAAGTTTGAGGGGCACCATTAGTCTTTTCCTTTGTAATTATGCCTTTTATCTTTTGGACAATTCTAGGATGCACTCTAAATGTGCATTTTAAATATGTACATCAGTGGAAATGAATTTTTTTTAAACATCCTTAACTATTGAGAAAAAAAATAAATAAATAAATACAAATTTACTAATAGCCACTTCCTTAACAATTAAGGAAAAAAAAATGTATTTGAAAGGATTATTATCAAAGAAAGCTTTACGTTCAGTTCATTGTATTTGTACTTACCAATTGGAGGGAGGGTTCTTTCCTTTTCTGTTCTTGTATTTTTGTATATTGTCATCAATTGTAAAAAAATTGTCAATTCTTGTCAACTATTTATTCTAGAACTACATGTATCGCGCTTCTCCAAACTTATATTCCTGACTTTATCCTTGATTAAGAGGGAAGGTGTGACAAAGAAAATGCGATAATTATCTCGATGTGTATGAATTAAATCAAAATTTGAATGGCGGATGATTTTGTTATTAAGTTCATTGAGGACAAAAAAATAAATGTCCGAGTGCATTGGCATGTAGAAACAGAAGATAGACGTCTAATCTGAAAGTTCTTCTTTTTTTCTAACTTGAACGTATACATAGCTGTGTTTGTATACATTACTGGTAAAACAGAAATCCTAATACATTGCTACTGTTAAGCTATATTCTTTAAACATTTAAAATTCAAATACTTGATCACAAGAGCTAACTTTAATATTTAAAATTCAAACACTTGATCATAGCATCACCATATCCTACTCCTACATTGTAGGAACTACTTCAACAAGTGTTGAGTCACTAGCCTTTGAGTTTGACAAGAGTTGATCTTCAATACGCCCCTCAATCTCAAGAGAAGATCTCATTTACTAAGATTGGAACACAACATTTTGAACCGAGTAGCTGCTAACAGTTTGGTGAGAAGATTAGCAAGTTGATCTCAGCTAGAGATGAATCGAACTAGGAGCTTTTTGCTTGCGACAAGATCACGAACGAAGTGAAAGTCTATTTTAATGTGCTTTGTCCTTGCATGGAATACAAGATTGGCACTCAAATAAGTTTCCCTGATATTGTCGCACCACAACACTGGCAGACTGACCATATGAAATCCAAGTTCCATCTTGAGGGACTGCAGCCATAGAAGCCATTTGCAAGAGCTTTGTACTCTGTCTTAGTACTGCTTCACGCCATCATGCTATGCTGTTTTCAGCGCTAGGAAAGCAGATTCTGTCCAAGAAAGATGCAATAAGCACCTACAGATTGTCTATCATCACGGTCACCAGCCTAATCAGCATCTGAAAATGCTTGAAACTGAAGTGAGGTGTGACGTGAAATAAATAAACCATGCTAAACGTGTGTTTTAAAAACCTCATAATTCGTTTCACTGAGTAAGCATAAATTTGCATAAATTTTGGATTATGCATAAATTTGCTTAACCGATGAACTGAGTAAGCAATTTCAGGCTTTGTAAAAGATAAATATTGCAATCCTCCAACTATGCTCCTATACAAAAATGGATCCTAAAAGTCACCTTCATCATTGACTGAGAGGTGCGAGGTAGTGGATATAAGAGTGACACACGGTTTGCAACGATCCATTTTAGACCGCTTCAACAGATCTACCATATACTTGCATTGTGTTAAGTAAAGACCATCAGAAGAGTGTAGGGCTTCAACTCTGAGGGAAAAAAAAAAGAAAGAAAGAAAGAAAAAAAGATAAATTCCCCAGATCTTTGACTGTGAACTCTTTGTGTAAAGTAGTAATCAGATTACTGACCAGCTGAGCATCTGATCCAGTAATTATTATAACATTTATGTAGATGAGGAAAAATATGACAGGAGAGTGAGAACAATAGATGAATAAGGAGGAATCAACCTTATTGTCAACAAAACCAAGCTGCACTAGAGCATCTGCCAGGCGAGAAAACCACTGTCTGGGGACTGACACAGTCTATACAAAGAATGCTTAAGTTTACACAGATAATTAGGATATTGCGGGTGCCGGAACCCTGGAGGTTGAACCATGAAAACCTCTTCTTGTAGTGAACCGTGTAGAAAAGCCTTTTGTATATCGATCTGGCGAAGGCACCACCCTCTAGAGATTACAATGGAGAGTGCAAGATGGATAGTTGCAAGTTTGATTATGGGGCAATAAGTTTCATGATAGTCAACGCCGTGTTGTTGATGGTAGCCCTTGGCCACCAGTCGCGCTTTGTAGCACTCAACAGCACCATCTGCACATCGCTTGATCTTAAAGATCTACATGCAGCCGACGACATTAGCATGAGGATCAAGTGGAACTAAGTCCCATGTCCGGTTTTTAAGTAAAGCATCAAACTCCAGATTCATAGTAGCACGGCAATGACTATGCTTGGCTGCTTTAGGACGCTAGTTTTATAATCTATATCAAAACAAGGAATGAACCTCAAAATCTTATGCAATTTAATTCATTCTTCAACATCCATAACTATGTGCCAGCTGATATTCTCGCCCACAACAATAAATTGTGCTTTGTTATTATTGATTGTTGGAAGTTGGGAACCTCATTATTGGTCTAGTAGTATGCATTAAGGGTGCTACCTGCCCTATACGGGCAGGTTGCCACCCATCCCGATTCCCATCCATATCTTTGACAGTTTGCATCTTCTTGTCAGGCCAATGAATTGATACCACCACCGTTCGATAACATATTTTCTTTATTAAAAGAAAAATCCAACAAAATCATATATACATTACACAAATTTAATATAAAGTCTGAGCAAATCCAACAAATCGCACAAAATCTCATAGATCTCCATATTTGAGCACAACTATGCACAATTTGAAGATTTGTGCACAAAAACACAATTCTATACTCAAAAGTCCCACAAACCCACCGCCGCAACCATGAGTCATAAAAGTCATAGATCCATAGTTGTAACCGTGGGTTTTAACTTACAAATCCACAATGGCGACCATGGTCATATCGTCGTAGATTGTAGCTTGGCCATGACCCACGACAACGTAAAGAGAAGTCAATTTGAAAGGAGGAGGAGAAGAATAAGAGAAGAAGAGGAGAGAAGAAATGAAAGAGAAGAGAGGACGGAGAAGAGAGGACGGTGAACCGTGAGGCCGCTAAAGGAGGGAGAGAAGAGAGGAAGGGATAGAGGAGGGGAGAGGAGTCGAGGACGGTGAGAGGAATGCAGGTCCCCGCAACCCAAGTGACAGCCACTAGAATCACTTGATCCTTGAAGATTGTGAAACATTCCAATCACTAAGCTAATAAATATATTGAAAAATAAATAAAGTGAAGAGTGCGTGAGGGAGAAGAACTTATCCCAAGCCATAGTTCTTGGATTCCTGCCAAATATAAAACATGACTTTCATGTAGTGGGCTTCATGAGTGAGCCTAATGACCAGTTATATCCCCATCTTTAATAGTTGATATTATCTCCTATAGCTTTCATGGGCTCACTCACACTTAAAAGAGAATAACTCGACTGAGGCACAATGTTGTTAATAAAAATTACAAAATGATCTAAAAAAAAAAATAGCTTCGGAATTGGGTCTTTCCTTCCTTCCAAGTGAGTTTAGGATTTTATTTTCAAAAAAAAAAAAAAAAAAAAGTGAGTTTAGGATTTATGCTGAAGTATCAGAGAAAATTAATAACCATAAAATTAGGATTTATGGACTCACTAGCATGAATATGTCTATGTGTAGGGATAATATTTATAATAGACTTATAATGGCGACTCGTGACACTTGTACGATTCATTCAATTTATTGAAATCTATGTGATGAGAAAAAATTTGAATTCTTATTAAAAAGAAAATAAAAGAAGGGATAAGGACCTCATCGATTATTTCATTTGAAATGGATAGTATTGATTTAGTGCAAAACATGATATGTCAAAACTTGGAGAGAATTCCATTCCAAAGAAGAAATTAATAGAATCATGGCATGGAAGCAAAATCCACTTTGTTAAATATCTAAATTGCAAATTTTCACCTTGATAGTCTCCAAATTAATTTTAATTGGTTACAAAATTATTAAGAAATTAGAACATAAAATAGTAAAAAAATATGACTTCCATTTTCTGAAAAGTGGAATTTGTCTAAGTTTTAGGATTTAAGAATATAAGGTATGGTTTTCACAAGTTTTATAGCATTTTCAAGGTCAGAAATATTCATTAGAATCAAAGCTGCGCTTGAAAGTTGGAACATGATATATATATATATATATATATATATTTAGTATGAATTAAAAATTAGAATCCCCAAAAGGCCTGAATAAAACCTATGATCATTTAGAAGTTAGTGATCAATATTATACTTATTAATGGTGACATGTTTCACTTAAACTAACAAGATGCTGGTTGGAAGGCATTTTCTTTTTGAGTGCTTGTTGTGAGGCAATTGTGGTGTAATCCTCAATCAAAATGCCTGAATTACTGTATCTCACATTCTCACTAAGAAAAAACATTGACTCTCTCTCTCTCTCTCTCTCTCTCAAAACAACCCAACTTCACGTTAAAAAAAGAACTTAACACGATCAAATAAGGCAGCAAGATAGTATGGAAAAAGAACTATAGAAAAGGATTTGCATAAGGCAAAAACAAACACGAAAAACGAAACCAAATTACTGAACACAAGCTTTCTATATTTTGCTTCCAAGAATAGTAAATACATGAGAGACAGAAAGAGCCATAGACAGCCTCGGCTTAAAGCATCAGCTCGGACATGCAACCAGGAATGCTTTATTACTGGGAGAAAACCCAACTCCAAGAATTATTCTCCAAATACCTGCTTGCAGTTGCAGTCGAGGCTCGGCTCCCCTGTTTATATTGAACTCTCCTACCAACTTCCATTTTTCATACTTGCGTAGTTGCTCTGATCTTCATCTTTGTACGATCGATGTATTCCTGATCTGTATCTCTCTTTTCTTTCTTTTTATCCTGAGCATCATCATCTACTCCATTTAACATCTTCATTTCTGAGATTGAAATGAACTTAGAAAAAGGGTCTTGGCCTTCCACATTCAGTTTAGGTGGGCTTGAGATGTGAAACTCAATGGGAACCTCGACTGCATCGAGCTGCTGGGAGCCTTTTGAAAAATTGGGATGTTCATGGCTAGCTGGTGTGGTGATCGGAATATCAAAGGTTGTCGCCACTGTGAAAGGAGTATGGCTTAGCTGTGAAGGATTGGGAGCAGGGGATGCAGCACTGGGATGTTCTTGGCGAGATGAGATGCGACGAAGAGTTCGGTAGACAGGACTGGAAGTAACCGCACTGAGGATTTTCTCACACACCTTCACATGAGATTTTGGGCTGCTATTGTGATTACCTTCCATGGACATGTTTATGGAAAATGAACCAGTTTAGGGTCTTTAGCTTTTGTTGTGTGACAACTGAGCGTAGTGTTTCCCCTATTTATTTTGGATGAACGAAGAAATTATTGGAGAAACGCCAAATAATTATGTTCCGATCCTGGTGTGAAACAGACTTTCATTTGCAGATGGCAGGAAGAAACAAGAAGTCCAAGATTCCTAATAAAGAAAGAACTTTAGCACTCATTTTTCCAGGTAAAATGATGTTTTGGGATCATATTCCAACCTTTTTGTGCCCTCTTTTTCTACCAAAAAACTGGAATCTATAACAAGTACAAAAAACAATTATAACAAGCACCTTCACGTGGTTCCAATGTCCTCTAGCTCCTTCTATACAAGGAGACAGCTAGTTTCTTTCAAGGAAGAGATTGGTCAGATGACACCAACATGCATACATCATGGTGGCATTGGATTCCTCGAGAATGTGGAAATTCAACAAATTAAGAACCCTTAGCTGCATTAATCTACTAATTTGGTAATGCTATCATGCAAAAAACGTGATTATGCTAATCATTTTATTAAAACTTAGAACAATCAATTAAGTATCAAAATCCAATCAAATTCTTGTCCGAACTTGAGAGCCTCAAGTGAAAGAGAGACATGAAATAGGCCCTACAATAATTATATATTACTGATCATATATATTTATTGTATAAATGTTATAATACTCACTTCATGCATTTATCTCTTTCTCAACTAAGATTTTCAAGTTCGCATAAATGAAGAAAAGAAGCAAGCATCTTGGTGGTATTGGATTCAGTAGTGTGGAAATTTAATAAACAAAGAGAGCTTATAGTACTTGCATTAATCTACCATTTTGGTGGTAAAGTCTAAAGCTATCACACCCAAAAAAAAAAATGCGATTCCAATAATCTTTAATGTTTCATTTTTTGGGGGGAGGGGGGTTGGTAGGTCGCAGGAAGCTTAGAGAGAGAAGTCTATTAGAAAAAGAAGAATCAATAGACTTTTCTCTCTCTCTCTCACGCCAAAAAAAAAAAAGCGATTCCACTAATCGGGGGGTTGGTAGGCCGTAGGAAGCTTAGAAGAAGAAGAAGAATCAATAGACTTCTATCTCTCTCTCTTGCCAGTATTAAAAGTGCATGGCTTGGGAAGCAAGAAAAGAATGCATTTCTAGAAATACAATGTGCAATCGCGAAGGGCACTATGATTATGCATTGTTATAAAATTAAGGCTCTTATTCATTTTGACGAAAACTTCATTTGTATTAGGTTCTCGATCGAGTTGGTATTCAGATTCCATCTTCGAAACCAACGCCTACTTTTGGTCTTTTATTTTGGAACTTCACTTCTCTTCTCTTTCTTTCTTTCTTTTCCATTTTTACCAATGATTCTAACTACAACCACCAACCCTAAGCAACTTCTTTTTTAATTAGTATGCAACGAATTTATCATTCAAATTTCAACCTTAGCACAAGAAAAAAGAATAGTAGTAGTAGTACGTAGATGTTTTCTTTAATGTGAACACAAACAAAACACGAAATGTCCACGTATTTTCCATATGGTTTAGGATTAGATAAATTTTGTTTTTGTTCGTAAAAAACTCTCTTTCTCTCTCTCTCTCTCTCTCTCTCTCTCTCTCTAATACCCTTCCCCATTGGTTGTTTCTTCTTCTTTTCCCCTTTTTGATAATTGCTAATTAATTTTATAAAAATGCTTTTTATGTTTTTTGGTTACTTTTTAATGAGGTTATTGACTTGATACTTTTGTGCCGCAACTACTGAATAAATCCTATGATCATTTAGTAGTTAGTGATCAATATTAAACTTATTAATGGTGACATGTTTCACTTAAACTAACAGATTCTGGTTGGAAGGCATTTTCTTTTTGAGTGCTTGTTGTGAGGCAATTGTGGTGTAAGCATCAATCAAAATGGCTGAATTACTATGTTAGGACGTGTTTCATAGTTTCTCACACATGATCACCTACAACCAAAGAGGAAAGAGGCTTGAAGATTCATGGAAATGCCTCTAATACCTAAGTCAGTGAAGGTAATGGGATCTCTCTAACAATTCATTCAGATGGGTTCATAATCTCACTTGGATGATATAAATAAAGCTCACGATGCTTCCTGTTAATACGTGATAACTATCTCACTCGTTATTTGAAATTTAAGCCTTCAAGATATTGAGGCTTAACTTATCTTTGAATGAGCCGATAACTCTTTTATCCCAAAGTTCTAGACGATTGTTCCTCTGGCACTAGCTAGAATATGCTTGGATTGGGTTAGGTTTTGGATCAACTAGATTATCGGGATGTGCGATAGCCCAAGCACATGATATGACCCAGCAGGCCCCTGGGAGAGGATTAAGCCCCTTCCAATTATCCCGCAAAGTCTCATAACGCCTAGCGTGATGGGAGTTGTAATTATGGCGTCGTTTCGTCGTTTGGGTTTTTCTTCATTTCATGCCCTATTGTCAGAACGTCGCTTCGCCTTTGCGCCCTTTCACGTATCCCGCTTAACTATTATGGTTATTTATCATTTCTAGCTATCCCCTTTTTCCCACTTCTTTTCTTTGGCATTCCTTCTCTTTTTTCTAGCGCTCTACTTCCGTGCATTGTCTCTCAGTTTCCCTTATGAATCCATGGCTTCTTCCGAAGGCAAACCTTCGTCTTCTTCCCATGGAGCCGAGTCTTCATGACCCCACGACCCTCCCCCTCAATTGGAAGAGGTGGCAGCTAACCCTACTATTGGAGAGGGGCTGATCCTTACTCAATGTTTTAGGGCTATCGATGGTCCTTTAACATCTCCAGGCACGAATTGGCGAGGGACAGATTTAACATCCCAGACTCGGTGGTTCTGGGTTTGCCAGACCAACATCATGGAGCCATCAACGTGAGAGGTATGGCAGTTCTTGTTCATTTGTACTTTGCTATGTTCACGATGGGGCTTCATTTGCCCTTTGTTCTACCTACTCATGACGTGTTAGACGTCTTGGGTCTTGCTCCGGCTCAACTTTTGCCCAATGCTTGGCAGACTCTGATGTCTTGTTGCGTTTTCTGGCGACTCATTTTGGAGCCCAAGGGTGATAATTACCCTGACCTCACTGTGATACCTCCATATGATAAGGATAAGGGTATGTGATGTATGGGATACCACATTGCTTGGGAATGAGAAGTTCTTGCTCTTTATAAGGTTCAAATGGGGCTCCAATTATATCATTGACTAGTCCTTTTGGAGTATAGGTCATGTAGTTTGGGTCTTCTAATGGGGTGTCACAAATGGTATCAGAGTCTATCCTAACTAGAAATGTGAGACTTGGTTGTAACACCCACGCCCGCCAAGAAGCACAGCCTATGGAAACAACGCCATTTTGATGAGTTTTTTTTCCCTCGACTGTTTCCTCTCCCTCTTGTCTTCCTTAACACTTTCTCCCCCATGATCTCTCCGCTGATCCCAACTTCCCCACATCTCCTCAATCCGTTTTTCTCCCTTCAACTTCTTTCTCATTAGATCACTCTCACCTTTTTGCCTCTCCCTTAAGCGCCCTCCCTTTTAGTTTTCCCTTCCAGATATCCTCTTCCCCATACGCCCCTTCGATGCCATTTCAGGTTCTCGAATAAATTTCACAGATGCTCTCGCTCCCTTCCCATTGTGTAAGTATCACTGCCACTATCAGCGCCAACGTCAGCTCCTCTTCTTGTCGCCGCCTCCACCTCCTCTCTAGCAAGCACAACAACATGCTGCATCGCAAGAAGCCCAATACCACGACCTCCACTTAGTCACCATCGCCAAACAACCATCACCCACTATTGCAGCATCCCAACACGCCCAGCTACTCAGTCTCTGTCGCATGAGAGCAAGACGAAGAAGTCCAGTTCAAGTAGCAACACCTCTATCTCCTGGGTTTACCACACGCCAGCCTCGATTTGGAGGAGAACTACTCCAAGACACACCGTCACCACTCAATTGCACCACCACAAAAATAAGGCTCTATTTCTCCACACAAAAACAGAGCACCATTCCTTTACGTCTAACACGACTCCTCCGCAAGCTGCTGAGCCCCTCCGTCCATGGTTGCACCACTGTGCATGACCTCCACCCTTCACAGTAAGCCTTTATCACTTTCACCATGTCTTCCTCTCATGACACTTTTAATACTTTATCGTATAGCATTTGTAAAGCATAGTAAAGAAATTGTTTTAAGTATATTTATATTACTACATCTAGTTTATATGTCAATATGCTTTCTTACCATTTGATGTTTATTTTGATATTGAGTTTGATTTATTTGAGATGTTTCATGTAAGTCATGTTTAGAGTGAAATTATAATTTTATGTAGATAATATTTAAAGATCTAAAATGTAACGCCCCAGTCCCGTAGAGGTCGAAGAGTTAGCTCATGTAGCCTAAAATCATTTCTCATATCACAATTATAAATACTCCAATTCCAAATAAAACATAAATCCATTTATTCAAACCAAATATATGCGTTCTACCACCAAGACACCATAGAAAAACCTCAATAAAAAAAACTAAAATCTCCACAGACTTGAACATATCTATAACTCAAAACACCAAAATAACATAAAATAATAATTCTACTAACTAAGACTCTTCAATAATTAATTGTGTTATTTGGCACTTATTCATCTACGATCATTAGCCTTGCTAACACTTCCTATTTTTGACTTCCAGTTGGGGCATCAACATCATCTGAAAAATATTGTGGAAATAAAAGGTGAGTTATCAACAACTCAGTAAGCAAAGAACATATACTAGTGTGTAAACATGAGCATTTACAGAGATCAGAATACAGAACAAAGCATTTCCATTTTCATAGTGCGGAAGTAGAACATGTTATCAAAATATCAGAGCGAAGATCCAGAAGTAATTTCATTCAAAAATATCCTTTGGCATAGCATAAGTGATCATCATCATCATCATCAGAACATCATATTAGAACAGAGGCCATGTATAACCCCCATGGTAGGGTTGTCCATCTGCGAATAACCAAGCAGAACATAAATTACTCTGTCACCAAGGTGTGCACTCAAAACAGAGACCACTACTATAACCCGTGGCAAGGCCGTATCCACTATTATAACTCATGATTGGGCTATATCCACTATTATTACCCGTGGTTGGGCTTATCCACTATTATAACCCGTGGTTGGGCCGTATCCACTATTATCAACCATGGTTGGGTCGTATCCACTATTATCAACCTTGGTTGGGTCGTATCCACTATTATAACCTGTGGTTGGGCCGTATCCACTATTATCACCCATGGTTAGGCCGTAACCACCTTTGTAACCCGTGATTGGGCCGTATGCCACTATTATTACCCTTGGCAGGATCATATCTACTATTCTCACATGTGGTTGGGCCGTATCCACTATTGTAACCCGTGGTTGGGCCATATGCTTATCACTCGTGGCAGGGCCGTAACTGAACAGAGCGGAAACATAATCAAATTTAGAATCAGAGAGTCATGCCAAAGGTTTTCAAAAATTACATCTTATCCAAACAGAGTACTGAACAAAATCATATCATTTTCATAATCAAAGCATATCCAAAGCATATTTACAGAATCATACACAAATTTTCATATTCGCTCTTTTTGCATAGGTCAGAAATAGAATGTCAAAAATAAGATCATATCTACACCAGTCATGACAAAAATGATTTCTCTTTCATCAAAGTTCAATGAGTAATGAAGAATAAATAATTGAAATTATTTTTACATTTCTTTTCAAAACATATAATACACATTTTCATAAATCAACCTCAGTTTGTTTTTATTTTATGCAAAGTCTAGCATAGGAACCTCGCTTACCTCAGTTCATCTATGTTCAAGGAACTTCGTTTCACAATCAAAGCTCCACCATCTCTACTTTGTGACAATCTTGGAGCCACTCACTTAAGTTTCAACCCAGTGCAACATTCCAGAATGAAGCATATGCAAATTGACCTTCATTTGTGCAAGATTTAGCTCAAACAAACCTGCTCAAAGTTTGTCATGTGCATACTCAAGATCAATTGGCAGATTTAATGACAAAAGCACTGTCAAAGCAAAGAACAGAAACCTTGAGGACCAAGATCGGTCTTGCCGATGGAAACCCTATCTTGCGAGGGCGTATTAAGGAAAGTAATTCAAAGCTGGACAGCTCACACAGCCAAGATATTCTCTATAATTATAAAGGCTAAAATCTTGCATATGTTATTATTTGATTCTTTTGTAACAGTTAGTATCTTAGGTTTAATGTTTGGATATTAAACCTAAGATAGAACAGCTATATTGTATATATATTTACAAGGTAAATCAATCAAATGTGTGTGAAAAATTTCCATTGAAAACTGCAGTGTTTATTCTTTATATGGTATTAGGAGTCATATTCTCAAATGAGTTTTTCAATCCATACAATGGCTTCCGCAGCAAATCAACCCCTTTACTCCACTGAAAATCCCCTTGTCGTCTTCAACATAATTGCACAAATCAATGAGAAACTCACACCCTCCACCTTTCCTCAATGGCATGCTCAATTTGAGGCACTTCTCATTGGTTATGACTTGATGGACTTTGTCAATGGAGACTCTTTGTGCCCTGTCTCCAATGGAACCCCCTATCACAATAAAAAAGAAATCACTGGATTCGGCAAGATAAGCTCATCCTCAGTGGTATTCTTGCCTTTACATCCACCACCATCACTCTTCTCATAGCCACAGCCAAGACATCCCAAGAAGCATGGAAAAAACTCAAAAATATGTATGCCAGCAAGTCGCATACAAGAGTAATGTAGCTGAAAGAAGAACTGACCTTAATCCAGTGAGGGAATCGCACGGTTTCTGACAATCTTCACGCCGTTAAAGCACTGGCTAAGGAAATTGCTCTCATAGATCATCCAATTTTAGATGATGATCTTACCCTATATATCCTCAACGGATTGGGTCTGGATTTCAAGGACATTGCTGCTCCTATTTGCACGAGACAGAAATTCCTAGCTTTTGAAGAGCTCCATAACTTGCTCGTTAGACATGAAAGCTATCTGCGTCGCATAGAGGCTGCCGCTAAGCAACTTGTCACCGCTGCCAACTTCACTTCCAAGAACCCTAGTTTCCATGGAAACAATTCGAGATGAGGAGCTCACTGCACGGGCAATGGACCATCTCGATCTCAAGGCTTTTCTCGCACGGGCAATGGGCAACAGAAAGACCAACGTCGCCCAAATAACTCTTCGGGCCACAACAACTCAGCCCAAAAACGCTACCAGCCCAAGTGTCAATTATGTGACCAATTGAGCCACACAGCAAAATCATGTTCCCAGTTTCAGTCCACTGAAATGTCCGCCAACTGTGCTGCTACGTCCAACTCTGGTGAAAATAAATGGTTGATCAATTCTGTGGCCTCTCATAATATCACCGGTGACTTATCAAATCTATCAATTCATTCTGAATATGATGGAACTGATGAAGTGGTTTTAGGTGATGGCATAGGTTTGACTGTTTCACATATTGGTTCTCTCGCGTTACATTCACCAAAAAAAAAATATTTCATTTACATGATACCCTTTGTGTCCCAAATCTTCACAAGAATTTAATTTATGTTCATCACTTTATCAAACAAAATAATGTTTTTGTTGAATTTCACCCATTTCATTTTCTTGTATAGGATCAGACCACGGGAACGATATTACTAAGAGGGGCATGTGAAAGTGGCGTCTACATGTTTCTGAACCCACTGGCAGCTTCCCAATCCAAAATGGTTACAAATGTGCATGAACGAACTTCAATTGATAGATGGCACAAGCGTCTTGGACATCCATCCATAAAGATTGTTCATAGTCTTGTTAATTTGTTTTCTCTTCCACTTTCCACAAAAAAATCACCATCTTCATGTACTTCTTGTTCTATTAATAAAGCACATCAACAACCATTTGGTACCACTAGTTTTCAAAGTCCTTCGCCTCTTGAAATTATTTATGCTGATGTTTGGGGACCCGCCCACTATACTGGCTTGGATGGTTTTCGGTATTATCTCATACTTATTGACCATTACACAAAATACATGTGCTTTTATCCGATGATCACTAAGTCCAGAGTATCAACCATCTTTCCACAATTTAAAAATTGTTAAAATGCGCTTCAATTCAAAAATAAAAAGTCTATACTCTAATAATGGAGGAGAATTCATAAGTCTCAAAATTTTTTTATCTCTTTATGGGATCAGTCATTACACCACGACTCCATATACACCTCAACAAAATGGCGTTTCTGAATGACGTCATCGTCATATTGTGGAAACAGGTCTCACATTACTTCATGATGTGTCACTACCTTTTTCATATTGGCCACATGCTTTTCAAACCGCTACTTATCTCATAAATCGCCAACCCACGCCACTTCTCCAGAACAAATCCCCTTTTGAGGCACTATTTGGTCAAAGGTCAAATTATCATAAATTAAAAAAATTTGGATGCCTTTGTTATCCTCTTCTCAAGCCATATAACACCAATAAAATGGAGCCCAAATCATCTCCTTGTATATTTCTTGGTTATTCTCAAAATAAAAATGCATATAAATGCATGGACATATTAACCAAGAGAATATATATTTCACGGCACGTCACTTTTGATGAAATGCAAAGTCCTTTCTCAAGGTCTAAGCCCAAAGGCCCATTATCTTCTTCAAGTCCGTCCGTGCCTCAAAAGACTTCCAGCCCATATGAGTCTCTTTTCACTTTACCTCATATGGCTTCATCTTCCCATCCTCCCCAAATTGAAGATCATGCTCCAGTGCCTCAATCTTCAATCGGCCTCCCATCTCAGCCATCGTCGCCGCCATAGAGCTTGAAAATTGCAGTCGCTGCTGCCTCCGCACCTCCAGGTACTATTTCCTCTCTCTCTCTCTCTCTCTCTCTCTCTCCCCTTATGTTTGTTCTAATACACATGAAACCCTTGATGAAATGCACTCATATTCTCACATCCCAACATCACCACTGCCTTTGCGTGACTCTGCTCAAATAACTGAGCTCAATCAAAACCCTCAACCCATCAACCCACCAACCCGAACTCATTCAATGACCACACAGTCAATGAACAACATATATAAGTCCAAACAGCTTCATACTGTTACCAAGCACCCGTTACCATCATCGATTGAACCTACATGTGTCAGTCAAGCTGTGTCTTACCCAAAGTGGCGTGAGGCTATATCCAATGAGCTTACTGCTCTTATGCGACATGGTACATGGAATCTGGTACCACCACCAAAAAATTGTCACCCGGTGGACTGTAAATAGGTTTTTAGAGTAAAAAGGAAAGCCGATGGCTTAGTTGACAGATTTAAGGCCAGACTCGTGGCCAAGGGTTACAACCAACGTCTAGGTATTGACTATAAGGAGACCTTTAGTCCTGTTGTCAAACCTGCAACAATCAGGTCTGTGTTAGCAATTGCGGTACTGAATGGTTGGGAATTGAGACAAATGGATGTCAATAATGCATTTTTACATGGTAAATTGACAGAAATTGTTTATATAAAGTAGCTTCTAGGCTTCAAGTATAGATCAAAACCTGAGCATGTTTGTAGACTAAGAAAGGCTATCTATGGGCTTAAACAAGCTCCAAGAGCATGGTACTCAGCACTTAAAAATGCTATTGTTCAGCTCGGGTTTCAAAACTCTCATGCTAATTCATTGCTATTTGTCTATTCTCATGAATTCATTACCTGCTACTTACTTGTGTATGTTGATGATTTGATCATTACGGGAAATGATAACAATTTTGTATCATTTGTTATTCACAAGCTTGGTGCTCACTTCTCATTAAAAGATGTGGGTTCTGTACATTACTTTCTTGGAGTAGAAGTTATTCCTACATGTGCTGGTTTATTTTTATCACAACATAAATATGTTCATGATATTCTGGAAAGCGCAAACATGCTGGGTGCAAAAGATGTATCTACTCCACTTTCAACAAGCACCTCTCTTCAATTATTGGATGGCACTGCAGCAGTGGACAACACTAAATATAGGCGCGAGTCTGCAATATCTATCACTCACGCGCCCCAACATCTCTTTTGTCGTCAACAAGCTATCACAATTCATGCATGAGCCCACAGTTACCCATTGGACAGCAACAAAGAGACTACTCTGGTATCTAAAGCATACCATCTTTCATATAATTGAACTTAAGAAGTCAGCAACACCTCACTTGACAACCTATAGCGATGCTAACTGGGCAGGGAATCATGATGACAGAAAATCAACTTCGGCTTACGTCACTTTTCTTGGCTCCAATCCAATTTCATGGAGTTCCAAGAAACAACATGCAGTTGCAAGATCATCCACAGAGGCCGAATATAAAGCATTAGCAAATGCAGCAGCTGAAACCATGTGGTTATTATCTCTATTCAAGGAAATTCGTTTCACAATCAAAGCTCCACCATCTCTACTTTGTGACAATCTTGGAGCCACTCACTTAAGTTTCAACACAATGCAACATTCCAGAATGAAGCATATCCAAATTGACCTTCATTTTGTGCGAGATTTAGTTCAAACAAATTTGCTCAAAGTTTGTCATGTGCAAACTCAAGATCATGCAAACTCAAGATCAGTTGGTAGATTTAATGACAAAAGCACTATCAAAGCAAAGAACATAAACCTTGAGGACCAAGATCGGTCTTGCCGATGGAAGCCCCATCTTGCGGGGGCATATTAAGGAAAGTAATTCAAAGCTAGACAACTCACATAGCCAAAATATTCTCTGTAATTAGTATAGGCTAAAATCTTGCATACGTTATTATTTGATTCTTTTGTAACAGTTAGTATCTTAGGTTTAATGTCTAGATATTGCCTAAGATAGAATAGCTATATTGTATATATATTTACAAGGTAAATCAATCAAATGTGTGTGGAAAATTTCCATTGAAAATTGCAGTGTTTATTCTCTATACAACTTCCACGGCAGCTACTTGTGGCGGTCTTCCTTGCGTGTGGGTGATTGTGGCTAATGGAAGGGAATCAAGGTGGTTGTCAATTTCACGTGGGGGTGGAGGCTGGGGCTTGCGATGCTACAATAGGAGGAGGTCGTGGCTGTGGAAAAACTGTGAGGGTGCAACGTCGGGGATGGCTGGCTACAATTTCGCTGGCTTGGCAATGGATACCTTAAGGTGGTGCAACGGCAATGGGAAACAGAAAGGAGAGGGAGAAAAAATGAAGCGGCCAAACTAGCTTTTGGTTGAGGATGATGAACATGTAAATATAAAAGAAACAAATAAAATCCTAGAGAAAAATAAGGAAAGAGAGACTTGCAAGAAGAGGGAAATGCGGACGTGAAATCGTGCATGTGTGGAGTCTAGGAATATTGTTTCCACGAGCCTGGGCTCTTTAGCAAAAAATAATTTGGCCCACGTCTTGGATCTTGTATAGGATTAATGCATAGGCTTTTTCCCTAATTTTTGGGCCTCGAATCATTCTAAAAAACAAATCCATAACTAGTCGGGTCAAAGACCAAATAAAATAAAACAAACTTGGTCCATAAAAATTAGCTGAAATTAACCTAATTAACAATCTCAATAAAAACTCATAAATTGTCGAAATAAATATTAGGGACCTGAAACCTATTCTCAAAACTACTCGTTAAAAATTCAAGTGGGCTTTTCATCCATATTTAAAAAAAAAAAAATGACACGAATTTCTTGCTGGGCCGGGTGTTACATAAAATTTTAGTTATATAGTAATAATTGTTATAATTATTTTCAGTAGTAAATTAATAATAAGATTTTATTTTTTTTTAATTCTTTAAAATCTATTTGAGTATATCTTACTAAATGAGTTTTCCACTTTTTACATTATTTGAATTTGATATAAATATTTTAATAAGATGTAAATTGTAAGTGTAGATTGGCTTTTATATTTTAGAAACTGTTGAAACATTTTTTTTTAAATGAGCTGACTTCTTATGACCTTGATGTTTAAAATAGATTTGTTGTATTTTACAAAAACTATGTTAACGATTTTTAACGAACTTTATTTTATTGTATTAAGGGACTAACGTAGTATTTTAATTTGGGTTGTGTTTAGTATTATTAAACTAGGCGTGAGCATATTCGGATAAAAATATTAGTCATAATCTTGATTTCACAGAAAATATTTAAAGACTTTAATAAAATTATCTAGTCTTAATTTTATAATTAGTTTGGTAGTATATAGTAAGTGTTCAATCTTTTATTTTAAAACACTTTAAGCCTATTATATAGAAATAAATCTTTGATGGTTTAATTTAGACATGATTTTTAATATAAGTATTATTAAGGATATTTTATGAATTACTATAGCTTAAGAAATTTATGATTTCCTACTACATTATATGTTGACAGTATTAAATTATTGTTTTAATAATAATTTATAGAAAGATGAGTTTTAAATACGATTAAGTTAATTTTTGAAATGAATTTAAGTTTGTTTTGCCGTATTTGATTAAAATAATTATATTATAATAAGTTAAGAATATATTTAATGATAATAGTATATATTAGATTTCTGATATCTAAATAATTATCAAAGCTATTTTTCTAATGTAAGAATTTAGGTAAATGGAGAGTTTTAGCAAGTCCTTTTAGAAGTTTAGTAACGCTTAGCGTTTTGTATAGGTGACGATTGACATTTATTCAGTACGATTGTGGAAAGATTTAGAATAGTTAACAAGTCCAGATAAGCGGAATTCTTATACTAGACTTTGTATAAAAAGAAAATGAAACGAAGTTGATATTGAAAACATACATGTTTGTTTTGAAAAGAAATCTGAAAACAACCTCAGATATATGTTCTGCATATGCATGAAATCTATATAAAAGAAAGTATTTTCTGTTATGACTAGTGTCGATATAAGCTGATTTTGTGGATTCTGTTTCTGAACTATGCAAAAAAAGCGAATATGAAATTTATGAAAATCTGTGCATGTAATGCAAAAATGTTCTGCAACTGTTTTTGAATATGTGAAAAAATCTGAATTTGTTCAGTACTATGTTTGGATATGTTGTGGTATCTGAAAACCTTGGCTTGAGATTCTAAATCTGTATGCTGATTAAAGTCTGATTTTGATGTTCTGTACAGTTTTCATTACAACCTCGCCATAAGTATAATAGTGGCATATGGCCTCGCCATGGGTATAATAGTAACATACGGCCCAACCACGCATGTAATGATGGTTTATAATCCTTCTACGGGGGTTAAACATAGTATACAGCCAAGCAAACACCGTATATGACCCAGCCACGGGTATAATGATAGTTTATAACCCTACGACGAGGGTTAAACATGGTATTTGTCCCGATGTGATGCTTTGAGGTGATATGAATATAATGTTTCAGTTTGGATATGCCACAGGATTTTCTTTTTGGGAAAAATTTTTTTGTCTGAAAGTTTCACTCTAATGTTTTGTAACAAGTGTTTTTTTCTGCATTCTGAAAGTAAATATTTTTTTTTTTTTGCATTCTGAACGTTATAAATGCTCATGTTTATATACTAGTATATGTTCTCTACTTACTGAGTTGTTGATAACTCACCCCTTATTTCCATAATATTTTTAAGATATTTTGGATATTTCAGCTGAGCATCAAAATTATAGAGCATGGGTAAGATAATTTAAGCATAGTGGATTAAATATAAAAAGCTTCTATGAATATTGGCATTTTTTTTAAGAAATCTTGTCGTGTTCTAGTGACTTGGTAGTTTGGGAGGTTGATTATATTGAGGAAATTAGTCTAAAACAAAATGTTTTATATGATATTGAGATTTTGGATTCTATGAATATATTGTTAGAATGTGAGTTTAAGTAACAAGAAGTAACTCTCCAACCCCTACAAGACTGAGGCGTTACAATTGGTATCAAAGCCAGGTTTGAGATTCTACATACTATAACAAGGTGTTTGACTACATTTAACATTTTAAAATTTTTCCAGGATATGATTTTGAAGATATTTGGTTTGAGCATTTGTAGACTCATGGTAGGTGGCCTACGAAATATGAGGTTTTAGAGTTGTAGATTTTGAGAAATGATTTTTATAACATTTGAGGTTTTAGATTCAGTAGGCTTATTCTGTAGACTTTAGAAAATGATTTATATAAGATTTAAGGTCTATATTTTGAAGGAATACATAAGCTTAATCAAAAGCCAGGTTTGAGGTTCAACAGACTATAATATATGAGGTTTGAATATTTGTGGGCTAGGAAGTTAATTCAAATTGGAGGTATCGAAATTTGAGGACTAAGAGATGATATGTGGAAATTTAAGATTTGAGATCCTGCCAATTTTATAGGTTTAGTTTTTTTGTTTTTTTTTTGAAAATTTGAGATTTAGAGATGCTGCATATTTTTTTTTTAAAGTGATTTGGATGAGATTAAAGATCGTAGAATTTTTCGGGCTCTAGGATATGATTTTTGATGATACGTAAGGTTTTAGTACTTACAGACCTATGGAATGTGTCCCACAAAATCTGAGGATTTTGATTTTGCATATTTTAAGGAGATGATATTTTATAACATTTGAGATTTTAGTTCCGGTAGTCGTAATTCTATGGAATGGTTAGATGGGGGGGTTTAGTTAATTTCAGGTGTACGAGTCAGATACAATGTGTTTAGGACTACAATGTGTTAATTTTTTGTAATATGATGGTTTGAGAGTATATTTTTCCTTTAGTATGAAGTTATTATATTATGTGGAGAACTCGAAATTTATTATTAGGTTTTTAATTACATTCTTGAGGTTTAGATTCTAAGGACGTGCGTAATTTTTTAAGCGATGTTAGTTTCGACATAATTATTGAGGATTAAATTAGGCATGGAAACAGTTTACATTAGGCGCAGCAAATTTCGACGACTAAATTTTTATAAGGGGGAAGAGGTTGTAACACCCAGGCCCGCCGAGAAGCACAACCCACGGAAACAACGCCGTTTCATTAAGTTTTTTTTTCCCTCGACAGCTTCCTCTCCCTTTTGTCTTCCCCAACACTTTCTCCCCCATGTTCTCTCCGCTGATCCCACCTTCCCCACATCTCCTCAATCCGTTTTTCACGCGTCAACTTCTCTCTCATTAGATCACTCTCACCTTTTTGCCTCTCCTTTGCACGCCCTCCCTTTTAGTTTTCCCTTCCAAATATCCTTTTCCCCATACGCCCCTTTGAAGCCATTTTAGGTTCTCAAATAAATTTCACAGACGCTCTCACTCTCTTCCCGTCGTGTACGTATCACTGCCACTATTAGCGCCAAGGTCACCTCCTCTTCTTGTTGCCGCCTCCTCCTCCTCTCCAGCAAGCACAACAACATGCTGCACTGCAACAAGCCCAGTACCACGACCTCAACTTATTATCCGTCGCCAGAGAACTGTCACACACAGTTGCAACATCCCAACAAGCCCAGCTACTCAATCTCTATCGCATGAGAGCAAGATGAAGAAGTCTAGTTCAAGTCACAACACCTTCATCGCCTGGGTTTACCACATGCCAGCCTCGGTTTGTAGGAGAACCAATCCAAGACACACCGTCACCACTCAGTTGCACCACCACAAAAAGAGGCTCTGTTTCTCCACACAAAAATAGAACACCATTCCTTTCCATCTAACACAGCTCGTCCACAAGCTACTCAGCCTCTCCGTCCATGGTTGCACCACCGTGCACGACCTCCACCCCTCATAGTAAGCCTCTATCACTTTCACCGTATCTCCCCCTCACGACTCTTTCTCTCCATTTCTATATCTCTCTCTCTCTCTCTGAGCTCTTCAGCCGCACCGTACACCATCGACCTAGCCAGCCACTGCTTCCGTCGTCCCTGGCCATTTCTCTCGGTGAGCCTAGACTTTATCGCACAGTTTTGTCTTTCTCCAGTATTCCATTTGCATTTTCATAAGGAAGTATTTCTATTTCTGTTTTTTGGTTCCTACCTAAGTATTTGTTGAATGGTATAAATAAGCCACTTTTAGTACTTTGTCGTATAGCATTTGTAAAGAATAGTAAAGAAATTGTTTTAAGTATATTTATATTACTACATCTGGTTTTGTAAGTCAGTATGCTTTCTTGCCCTTTGATGTTTATTTTGATAAAGAGTTTGATTTATTTGAGATGTTTCATGTAAGTCATGTTTAGCGTGAAATTATCATGTTATGTAGATAGTATTTAAAGATCTAAAATTTTAGTTGTATAGTAATAATTGTTATAACTATTTTCAATAGTAAATTAATAATAAGATTCTAAATGCTTCAACTATATCGGGCGGGATAACCCCTGAGATGCCTTTTGTTTTTCCAAACCTATCCCCCACCAATGGAAGTAAGGTGTGTCGATACCTTCCTCACCCTTTAGTATCTCACCCGCAAGGGGCGGTGAACCCTTTCTGACCTTTATAATGGATAAACCTTTCACCGACCCTTCTCGGGAATCACTTGCAAGAGAGGATAACACAGTGATCCCACCTTATAAGATAGCAAGAACATCTACTCAAGCGAATATAAGTACTCCACCTCCAATCTCCTCTAATCCTTCCATGGCTCCAACTATGCATGTTCAGGACAATTCTACCCCGGAAGGTGCTGCTAGCGTGTCTGTCAAAGTTCTTGATATTCAGACCTCATTGAGTTCTCGCCCAAGTGGTTCTTCTTCTCACCTTGAGCTTCACGTTCACACCAAGAAGAGGCTTTTCATCCCACTGTACTCAACCTTCGCAACATCCTTTCACCGGTAAGTTTCTTTGTTTTAATGATCTTATTTTCCTTACCCCGTTGCTTTTGATTGGTTGGGTTATCAGGGAGTTGACTGATTGGTGACTACATTGGTTGAGGACTGCTTGGAGTTTAAGGAGGAGAACCAATCCATGCAATCTTTTATCGACAGTGCTCACGGTGCTGTTGTCACCACACAAACCGAGAAGGGAATGATGGCTAAAGAATTATCCATATTCGAATCCTGCTCTAGTAAACTTGAGGTTAAGGTTGCTTCCTTGCGCGATCAGGTTGACTCGCTTAGATCGGAGGTGGCGAGCTCCTTAGAAGAAACTAGTCGGTACCAATGGCAAAAGCTAGCGAAGCTGAACGGGATAGTCCGGTCACTCGCCTCAATTAGATGGAGAAAGAGACTGAGGAACTTAAAAAAGCAAAAGCTGATTACATTGCTCCCCTGCTGAACTCAAAAGAAAGACATCGAGAAGCAAATACCTAACTAAGTATAGTTGAGAGCGAGAAAGCCAAGGCAGAACAGGATATGGCAATGGCGAAGAAAGAGCTTAAGGAACATGATCGCCATTACTTACAACTTAACCAAATCTTGGAGTCCTATAAAAAATAGTTATCTGGGTCGAAATCAGGGGTGACCAAACTAAACTTTGAGTTAGCTCGTTCCTAAGGTGAGGTTGCTCGTGTTCCAACTCAATGCCGCCTACACCGTTTGAGGCCAAGCCTGGGGTCTTGGATTCAAGCTCAGGATTAAACAGTTGCGAGAGTTCTCGCTTAATCATCTTGAGGCAGATTTTTGCACCTTAGACTGGAAGTCAATACGAGCCAATTCTGCTGCTTACCATGTCTTTGATTCCTTCGGGAGAGACACCATGCCTAATGCCTTTCCCCTTCCTCGCAACTCCTAAAAATTTTAACTTTTTGAGTTTAGTAAAAAATTTGTATATGTTGGACCCAAAAACGAGTATGTTCTGAAGAACTGTTTTGATACTAACAATGTGTTTTGATGTTTTGATGTTGCGCTGTGCTTTTGGTTCCATGGTGATTGGCTCTCTTCTATCTCTCTCTTTTTTTGGTTTTTTTCCTTCGAGTAATTTTGGAAAAAAAAGTGTGGCAAGAAAATGCCTCGACCGCATAACTTTGGCGAAAGGTGTAACGGAATAGTTTCTCAATCGTGTAACCTTGGCAAAAGATGAAGTGGGAGAGTCCCTCGACCGCGTAACTTGGTGAGAAGAGTGTAGCGAAAGAGTACCTCGACCACGTAACTCTGGTGAGAGGTGTAACGGGAGAGTTCCTTAACCGTGTAACCTTGGTGAAAGATGTAGCGGGAGAGTCCCTCGATCGCCTAAACTTGGTGAAAGGTGTAGCGAAAGAGTCTCTTGACTGCATAATCTTGGCTAGAAGTGTGTGGCGGAAAAGTGCCTCGACCGCATAACTCTGTGAAAGGTGTAAAGAGAGAGTTCATCGACCGTGTAACCTTGGCGAAAGGTGTAGCGGAAGAGTCCCTCGACTGCATAATCTTGGCATGAAGAATATGGTTGGAGAGTGCCTCAACCATGCAACTCTAGTGAGAGGTATAACGGGAAAGTTCCTCGACCATGTAACCTTGGCAAAAGGTGTAGCGAGAGAGTCTCTCGACCGCGTAACCTTGGCAAACAAAGTGTGGCGGAAGAGTGCGTCGACCACGTAACTTTAGCAAAAGTATAATGGAAGAGTTCCTTAATCGTATAACCTTTGCGAAAGGTGTAGTGGGAGAGTCTCTCAACCGCGTAACCTTGGCCATAAACTGGGTTAAGAATTTTCTGCCCAGTTCTTCAAAGTTGTCTACAGATCCCGGCTATAATGCCCCAAACCACCCTTTGGTTGTTCCCTTCAAAATCAAAAGGAAAGCCCTACATTTAATCTCTCTGGGGAATCCTAGGAGTGTCATGTGGGCTTTGAAAGTTTCCAAATACTCCACTGGATCTTTAGATCCGTCTTACATATCAATCGATAGGACTTTGAACTTCGGTGGCAACGGTACTAACATGATTTCTATGATGTATGGCAGATTGGTGCTAGTCACCAACTGATCAACTGAGGAAATCGTTCCTATTTTCTTAACCATCGCCTCATATTTATCCATTAGGTTGCGCAGGTCATGATGCATCTTTTTCGTTTCCTCATTTTCCTGTGGGGCTTGCCTGCCCTAGTGCTATGCGCTTCCATCTCAACCATATCGGCCTGGCTTGGTATCGTGTCCCCCCCTAATGGCCTGTTCTTTGCTCTAAGGGCCTCGATTTCTTTCTACAGCGACTCCACCTCAGTACTCGATAGTAAGTTTCTTCACTACAGCTTCCATCTCCTACAAGCCTTCCCTCTATATCTTGCTACGTCACTTCCTGATCTCTTGTTGCTTGAGATCAAGTAGTGGTGGGCATGTGAAAAGCACGCTGGTTGTACGACAAAAAAATCTGACAGACGGCGCCAACTGTTAAGGACGTGTTTTATAGCTTCTCACACACGATCACATGCAACCAAAGAGGAAAGAGGCTTGGGGGTTTGTAGGAACACCTCCAATGCCTAGGTCAGGAAGATAATGGAGTCTCTCTAGCAATTTATTCAAATGGGTTCATAATTATACCTAGATGATATAAATAAGGGTAGTGATAGTGTTACTACCCTATCACTACCCATCTACTACCCAAATGTATTTCAAGCTTTTTTATTTTTTTATCATTTTCTTTTATGTATTTTTTTAACATCCTTAATTGCTAAGAAAAAATTAAAAAAAATGTATAATTTTACTAATACTCACTTCCTTAATCATTAAGTAAAATTAAAAATTAAAAAAAATCAAATACAAAAGAAGTAGTAGATGGGTAGGAGTAGGGTAGTAACCCTATCATTATTCTATAAATAAAGCTCACGACACTTCTGGTTAATATGCAATCACTATCTCACCAGTTATTTGATATTGGGGCTTAGCTTATCTTTGAATGAGCTGATAGTTCTTTTATCCTGAAAATCTCAAGTGGTAGTTCCTCTGGCGCTAGTCAGAATATGCTTGGATTGGGTTAGGCCTTGAATCATTCTTTTGGATTGTGTCCAATTATATCAACCCAACTTCATGTTAATAAAAGAACTTAACACAATCAAATAAGGCAGCAAGATAGTATGGAAAAAGAACTTTAGAAAAGGATTTGCATAAGGCAAAAACAAGCACGAAAAACAAAACCAAATTACTGAACACAAGCTTTCTATCTTTTGCTTCCAAGAATAGTAAATACATGAGAGACAGAAAGAGCCATAGACAGCCTCGGCTTAAGCATCAGGTCGGACATGCAACCAGGAATGCTTTATTACTGGGAGAAAACCCAACTCCAAGAATTATTCTCCAAATACCTGCTTGCAGTTGCAGTCGAGGCTCGACTCCCCTGTTTATATTGAACTCTCCTACCACCTTCCATTTTTCATACTTGGCGTAGTTGCTCTGATCTTCATCTTTGTATGATCGATGTATTCCTGGTCTGTATCTCTCTTTTCTTTTTTTTCATCCTGAGCATCATCATCTACTCCATTTAACATCTTCATCTTTGAGATTGAAATGAACTTAGAAAAAGGGTCTTCGTCATCTTCTGCTCCTGGTTGCTTAGCTTCTTTATGAACTTGTTTAGCCGGTGACACTAATCTGAGGTTCTTGCTCTCGACTGGCAAAAATGGTGTTGCTGCTTTGCCTTCCACATTCAGTTTAGGTGGGCTTGAGAAATCAAACTCAATGGGATCCTCGACTGCACCGAGCTGCTGGGAGCCTTTTGAAGAATTGGGATGCTCATGGCTAGTTGGTGTGGTGATCGGAATATCAAAGGTTCTTGACACTGTGAAAGGAGTATGGATTAGCTGTGAAGGATTGGGAGCAGGGGATGCAGCACTGGGATGTTCTTGGCGAGATGAGAGGCGACGAAGAGTTCGGTAGACAGGACTGGAAGTAACTGCACTGAGGATTTTCTCACACACCTTCATAGATTTTGGGTTGCTATTATAAGATAATAGACTGCAGATTCTAAATAGAAAAATATTCCTCCTTAATTTTATTGACTGCTCAAAATATGTATTTATACAAGATCAAACCAAAGCTATTTTAGGAAATAATTACAGAGAATAATTACAATGTTTACAAGGCAAGAATCTATGATATTAACTACACTATCAGTTTTGAATTTGAACCAAAACAGAGGAGTAGTCACACGGCTTGATTTGAGGCTAGAAGCATGGGATGTTTGTCTTTAGCTTGATTGGAGCAATCTTCCTTAATACGCCCCCGCAAGATTGAGCTTCCGTCAGCAAGACCAATCTTGTTGCACAGCAGTTCAGTCCGTTGCCTTGACAAAGGCTTGGTCAGCAGATCAGCAAGCTGATCATGAGTGTGGACATGTCGGACATGAAGCTTTCCACTTTGAACAAGTTCCCTTACAAAGTGCAAGTTGATCTGAATATGTTTCATTCGTGAGTGATTGACCGGATTAAAACTCAAGTGTGTGGCTCCAAGATTGTCACACAGGAGGATGGGTGGCACTTGTAGTGGAAAGCCAAGTTCACCAAGTAAGGAGTTCAGCCACATGGTTTCAGATGCGGCATTTGCTAGAGCACGATATTCAGCTTCCGTCGAGGATAGGGCAACGGCTCTTTGTTTCTTGGAGCTCCAAGAAATAGGATTGGAACCGATGAAACTGATGTAGGCTGAGGTAGAGGTCCGGTCATCAAGATTCCCTGCCCAATCTGCATCAGAGAAAGTTGTTAAAATTGAATTTGCATTTTTATGGAGCTGAATCCCATGAAATATGGTTTGTTTCAAGTAGCGAAGGAGCCTTTTAGTTGCTGTCCAGTGGTTTGTGGTCGGCTTATGCATGAATTGAGAGAGCTTGTTGACAGCAAATGAGATGTCCGGACGTGTAAGAAAGAGATATTGAAGACTGCCGATGACACGCCGAAATTCAGTGCTATCAACAGAAGCTGTACCATCATTAAGTGTCAAGGAATTAGTGGTAGATAATGGGGTGGACACTTCCTTGGCTCCAAGCATATTTGTGGTGGATAGCAGCTCACGAATGTACTGATGTTGAGATAAAAAGAGCCCAGCACGAGTGGGAATAACTTCCACCCCCAGAAAAAAACTTAAGTGCCCATGTCTTTGAGTGAGAATCTCTCACCCAGTTGCTGAATAATAGACTTAACAAACTATATATCACTGCCAGTAATCACTAAATCATCGACATAAACCAGAAAATAGCATGTGATGGACCCAAATTTATAGAAAAATAGAGAGGAGTCAGCCTTGGAATTTTGAAATCCAAGCTCTAGAAGAGCAGTTCTCAAGGCTGTATACCAAGCTCAGGGAGCTTGTCTAAGCCCATAAATTGCTTTTCTCAACCGACACACATGATTGGGCTTAGTCGGATCTTTGAACCCGGGTGGTTGCATCATATAAATTGTTTCAGTGAGATTGCCATGCAAGAAGGCATTGTTAATGTCCATTTGCCTCAATTCCCACCCATTTATCACAGCTATAGTTAAAACACATCTAATGGTGGCTGGTTTAACAACCGGACTAAAGGTTTCTTTGAAATCGAGTCCAGGTCGTTGATTAAAGCCTTTGGCCACTAGGCGGGCTTTGAACTTATCCACTGAACCATCGGAATGTCTTTTCACTCGAAACACCCATTTACAGCCCACTGGTTTGCAATCGGGGGGAGAGGGAACTAATTCCCAAGTGCCGTGCCTCATCAGAGTAGTAAGCTCATTAGACATAGCATCACGCCACTGAGGATGGTTCACTGCTTGACTTACACAAGTTGGTTCAACAGCTTGAAGAGTGAGATGTTTGGAAACCAAATGGAGTTGTTTGGGTTTAAATATGTTGTTCATGGAGCGGGTAATCATTTTGTGAAGACGAGTGTAGTCGGGGTCAACAGGTAGAGTGGGTGTGGATTGAGGCTGTCCTATAGTGGAAACGGGAACAGGATGTGGAGAATCTGAAGTGACTGTGTGTGGCGGAGTGGAAGTGTTTAGTGGATCATTAGACACTAATGGAACCGAATGAGAAACAGAGTCATTTAATCCATCAGAGGAACAAATCGAAAGAGAAGAGACATAGAGGTTACCTGGAGGTGATGAGAGAGCAGTGCGGACAGCTTCCTGAAATCCATGTGGGAGTGCCGAATCGGGAGAGGACATCGCTTGCAAAGGCAGACGCACGGCTGGAGAAGAGAAAGAAATGAAGTTGTTAGGGCACAAATGTGAGATTTGAGATGGAGGGACGGGCTGGGTTGGTGTCTGGGCTGGCACGGGTTGAAGTGGGGATTGGGCTTCGTCAAATAACACATGCCGAGAGGTATAGGTTTTGTGGGTCTTTGGATCCAAACATAGATAGGCATTTTGGGTTTGGGAGTAACCAATAAAGAGACAAGGGATGGATTTGGGTTGCATTTTGTGAGAATTGTAAGGCCTTGTAAGGGGGTAACAAAGAGACCCAAATTTTTTGAGTTTGAGGTAATTTGGTTTTTGGCCAAAAAGGGCCTCAAATGGCGATTTATTGTTAAGGAGAGGAGTTGGTTGCCGATTAATGAGATACGTGGCAGTTCGAAAAGCATGGGGCCAATAGGAAAGAGGTAAGGAAGCATCACAAAGTAATGTCAGACCGGTTTCAACAAGATGACAGTGGCGACGTTCAGAAACACCATTTTGATGTGGTGTGTGAGGGGCAGTGGTAAAGTGAGTAATGCCATGATTTGTCAAAAAAGGTTTGAGAGCAATAAATTCATCACCATTGTCGGAGTAAAGTGTTTTAATTTTGGCTTGAAATCGAGTTTCAACATGTTTTTTAAATTGTGGAAAAATAATTGGCACACCCGATTTTGTAGCCATGGGGTAAAACCACATGTATTTCGTGTAGTGATCCACAAAAATGAGATAATAACGGGAACCATCAAGACCGGTAGAGTGTGCGGGTCCCCAAACATCCGTATAAATAATTTCAAGTGGACCATTACTGGAAAGACTAGTGGAATGAAATGGTTGTGCATGAGCTTTATTGATAGAACAAGAACTACATAACATGGACAATTTATTTGTGGTGGTAGGAAGAGAAAAAGAGTGAACAAGATTTTGAACAATTTTGTAGGAGGGATGTCCAAGACGCTTGTGCCACCCATCAAGCGATGTTCGTTCATGCACATTAGCAACCTTATTTGAATGATTTCCCACTAGTGATTCAGGAAAGATGTAGACACCGTTCTCACATGAACCTCTTAGTAGGATCGCCCCCGTGGTCGGTTCCTTCACAAGAAAATAAGAAGGGTGAAATTCAGCATAGACATTATTTTGAGTGGTAAAGTGATGAACCGAAATCAAATTTTTTTTAAGAGTTGGAACACAAAGGGTATCACCCAAAATAAATGTCCGTTTGGGTGAGTATAAAGCTAAAGAATCAACATGTGAAACAGTCAAACCTGAACCATCACCCAGAACCACTTCATCAGTGCCATCATATTCGGAGTGAATAGACAGATTTTGGAGATCACCAGTGATATTATGTGAGGCAGCGGAATCAAGAAGCCATTTTTTATCTTTTGTTGCTGAAGTGGAAGCTGTGTTTGCTGTGATTTGATTGGACTGTAGCTGAGGACAATTTTTGGCCGTATGACCCAACTCATCACAGAACTGACATTTGGGCTTGTAGGGCCGCTGGTTATTATTGGACCGACCAGGTCCATTTGAGCGACATCCATCACGATTGCCATTTCAGGCTTGGCCCTGCCCAGAGTGGGATTGCGGCCCAGAGTGCTTATTGAAGCTCCTCTGTTGCCCTCCCGAAGAACCAGACTTCCTGGTGGTGTAGTTTGCAGTGGCGACCAACTGCTGGGTAGCAGTCTCCAGACGACGCAGGTAGCTCTCATGGCCAACAAGGAGATCGTGGAGCTCCTCAAAAGCAAGGGACCTTTCTCTTGCACGAATCGACGCGGCAATCTCACGGAACTCAGAACCTAAATCATTTAAAACATAAAGGGTTAGGTCATCATTGGAGATGGGATGGTCGATAATGGCAATCTCATCTGCCAAGGCTTTCACAGCATGCAAATAATCCGAGATGGACCGATTTCCACGCTGAATTAAGGTGAGTTCCTCTTTTAATTGCATGACTCTTGTGCGTGACTTGCTAGCATACAAAGTATTCAATTTTTTCCATGCCTCATGGGACGTTTTTGCGGTGGCAATGAGAGGAGTGATGGTGGAAGAGGTGGAGGCAAGAATTGCACTAAGTATGAGCTTATCTTGCCAAACCCAATGAGTTTTGTGTAAGGCAGATATGGACGGGTCACTCGAAGGGGGGCATTGAGAGATGCCAATGACATAGTCAAGCAAATCATAGCCTATGAGTAAAGCTTCAAACTGAGCACGCCATTGAGGAAAAGTAGAAGGAGTCAATTTATCATTGATCTGAGCAGTGATATTGAGAGCAACAAGGGTGTTTTCGGTGGATGAAATTGGGTGACTGTTGAGGGGAATTTGGGGTTGTTCTGAGGAGGGAGACATTGGAGGGTTGGAAAGGATAGGCTTGTTGGAGAGTGGCTCCATTGATACCATATAAGATAATAGACTGCAGATTCTAAATAGAAAAATATTCCTCCTTAATTTTATTGACTGCTCAAAATATGTATTTATACAAGATCAAAACCAAAGCTATTTTAGGAAATAATTACAGAGAATAATTACAATGTTTACAAGGCAAGAATCTATGATATTAACTACACTATCAGTTTTGAATTTGAACCAAAACAGAGTAGTCACACGGCTTGATTTGAGGCTAGAAGCATGGGCTGTTTGTCTTTCGCTTGATTGGAGCAATCTTCCTTAATAGCTATTGTGATTATCTTCCATGGACATGTTTATGGAAAATGAACCAGTTTAGGGTCTTTAGCTTTTGTTGTGTGTAACAACTGAGAGTAGTGTTTCCCCTATTTATTTTGGATGAACGAAGAGATTATTGGAGAAACGCCAAATAATTATGTTCCGATCCTGGTGTGAAACAGAATTTCATTTGCAGATGGCAGGAAGAAACATGAAGTCCAAGATTCCAAATAATTTAGCACTCTTTTTTCCAGGTAAAATGATGTTTTGGGATCATATTCCATCCTTTTTGTGCCCTCATTTTCTACCAAAAAACTGGAATCTATAACAAGTACAACAAAAAAATCACAGGTCCATCACGTGGTTCCAATGTCCTCTAGCTCCTTGTATACAAGGAGACAGCTAGTTTCTTTCAAGGAAGAGATTCGTCAGATGACACACCGACATGCATACATCATGGTGGTATTGGATTCCTCGAGAATGTGGAAATTCAACAAATTAAGAACCCTTAGCTGCATGCATTAATCTACTAATTTGATAATGCTGTCATGCAAAAAACGTGATTATGCTAATCATTTTATTAAAACTTAGAAGAATCAAAACCCGATCAAATTCTTGTCCGAACTTGAGAGCCTCAAGTGAAAGAGAAAGACATATGAAATAGGTCCTACAATAATTATTACTGATCATATAGATTTATTGTATAAATGTTATAATACTCACTTCATGCATTTATCTCTTTCTCAAGTAAGACTTTCAAGTTCGCATAAATGAAGACGAGAAGCAGCAAGCATCTTGGTGGTATTGGATTCCATAGTGTGGAAATTTAACAGACAAAGAAAGGTTATAGTACTTGCATTAATCTACCATTTTGGTGGTAAAGTCTAAAGCAATCACACCAAAAAAAAAAAAAATGCGATTCTACTAATCTTTTATAGTTCTTTTTTTCGGAGGAGGTGGGTTGGTAGGTCGTAGGAAGCTTAGAGAGAGAAGACTATTAGGAAAAGAAGAATCAATAGACTTCTTCCTCTCACACGCAAAAAAAAAAAAAAAAGCGATTCTACTAATCTTTTATATTTTTTTTTAATCAATAGACTTCTCTCTCTCTTGCCTCTATTAAAAGTGCAAGGCTTGGGAAGCAAGAAAAGAATGTATTTCTAGAAAGAAATGACAGTTACAGTCGTGAGTGTGCAAGCGCCGCACAATCACTTAAAAAAAAGTGAATAAATACGAGACCAACATAAAAAATAATTAATTTTTTAATAGTAGACCTCACTATTTTTTAAAACGACTACACGGCACTTGTACACTCTATAACTGAATGTAGCATTACTCTTCTAGAAATACAATGTGAAATCGCGAAGGGCAGTATGATTATGCATTGTTATAAAATTAAGGCTCTTATTCATTTTGACGAAGACTTCATTTGTATTAGGTTCTCGATCGAGTTGGTATTCAGATTCCATCTTCAATACCAAAACCTACTTTCGCTCTTTTATTTTGGAACTACACTTCACTTCTCTTTCTTTCTTTCTTTTCCATTTTTACCAATGATTCTAACTACAACCACCACCCCTAAGCTACTTCTTTTTTAATTAGTATGCAACCAATTTATCATTCAAATTTCAATCTTAGCACAAGAAAAAAGAAAAAAGAATAGTAGTAGTAGTAGATGTTTTCCTGTCTAATGTGAACACAAACAAAGCACGAAATGTCCACGTATTTTCCATAAGGTTTAGGATTAGATAAATTTTGTTTTTGTTCGTAAAAAACCTTCTCTGCGTACACTTCCCCAATGGTTGTTTCTTCTTCTTTTCCCCTTTTTGATAATTGCCAAATTTTATAAAAGTTCTTTTAAAGTTTTTTCGTTACATTTTAATGAGGCTATTGACTTGATAGTTTTGTGCCACAACTTCTGAATAAATCCTATGATCATTTAGAAGTTAGTGATCAATATTAAACTAATTAATGGTGACTGTTTCACTTAAACTAACAAATGCTAGTTGGAAGGCATTTTCTTTTTGACTGCTTGTTGTGAGGCAATTGTGGTGTAATAATCAGTCAAAATGCCTGAATTACTGTGTTAAAGACGTGTTTCACAACTTCTCAAACACGATCACCTGCAACCAAAGAGGAAATAAGCTTGGAGATTTGTGGGAACACCTCCGATGCCTTAAAGCACTCTCATTGAATTATGCAAATGCAAATCCAATTGAGGATTTGGCTAATAAAATCCCAAAATGTGTTACATTGGATTATACAAATGAAAAAATGGATGACTTTTAGCTACAGTAAATTAGTTCTTTGGATCATATTTGATAGTCACTGTAGCATGACCAAAGGGAATAAAAAGTATTTTCTTCCTTGCAAGCTCTCTCTCTTCCCTCGCTTTTGGCTTCTATTGAACTCTTTCTCTCTCTTTTTTTTTTTCTTCATTTCTTCCTACGTCTTCTTCCTCTCCAACAGCACTTGTGTTTTGTTGTCCTTCCTTTTTTTTTCACCTTTTTTTTCCCTGTTGCATTAATAGCAGTAATTGTTAAATCCAATTTTTTCCCTATAGCATTAAGAGCACTAATTGTTGTATACTAAACGATTGTATTAATTTTCTAATTAATGTTTGTATCATGAATGGTTGTATACTCCAAGTCTCATATTGTATAACATTAATATTTCCATGTAGCTCTTAATTTAGAAAAAAAAAATTAATAGAACAAAAAAATTTGGAAAAAAAAATATGATTAAATTTATAATATTTTATTATTATTATGACTAATAGATGGATTAATCCAATGTGGAAATAAGTTGAGTAGAATAGCCAAATGCAAAATCATGTCATATTATGCAAATTTTACATTTGCATTTGCATAATCCAATGCTAATGCTCTAAGTCAGTGAAGGCAATGGGATCTCTCTAGTAATTTATTTAGATGAGTTCATAATCTTACCTGGATGATATAAATAAAGCTCACGATGCTTTCTGTTAATACGTGATAACCATCTCACCCGTTATTTGAATTTAAGCCTTGGGGATATTGAGGCTTAGCTTATCGTTGAATGAGCCGATAGCTCTTTTATCCCAAAGTTCTTGGGTGGTTATTCCTCTGGCACTAGCTAGAATATGCTTGAATTGGGTTAGGCCTTGGATCAACTACATTATTGGGCTGTACTATAGCCCAAGCACATGATATGACCCAGCAGGCCCTGGGAAAGGATTAAGCCCCTTCCAGTTATCCCGCGAAATCTCATCACGCGCAGCGTCATGGGACTTGTAACTATGGTGTCATTTTGTTGTTTGGGTTTTTCTTCATTTCATGCCCTACTGTCAGGACGTCACTTCGCCTTCACGCCCTTCTGCATATCCCGCTTAATTGTTATGGTTATTTATCATTTTCAGGCATCCCCTTTTCCCCACTTCTACTCTTTGGAATTCACTCTCTTTTTTCTAGCACTCTGCTTTTGTGCATTGTCTCTCAGTTTCCCTTGTGAATCCATGGCTTCTTCCAAAGGTAAACACTCATCTTCTTCCCATGGAGTCGGATCTTCATGACCCCGTGACCCTCCCCCTTGCTTGGAAGAGGCGGTGGCTAACCCTATTGTTGGATAGGGGGTTGCTCCTCGCTCAATTTTTTACGGCCATGTACAAGCAATTTTACTCCTTATTTAGATGGCTTTGGTGAGTCTTTGCGAGTCGAAGATGTTGAGGGCTCATCAGCTGGGCCTGCTACGGTCATATCTAGCTCACTGATTTCCTTAATTGTCTCGAGCAGGATCACCCCAGAGATGCCCTTTCTCTTTCCAAGCCTATCTCCCACCAGTGGAAGTAAGGTGTGTCGATACCTTCGTCGCCCTTCAGTTTCTCTCCTGCAAGGGGCGGTAAACCCTTTCCGACCTTTCTAATGGATAACCAGAAAGCCAAGGCAGAAAATAAGATCTGGCAATGGCAAAGAAAGAGCTTAAGGAACATGATTGCCATTACTTACAATTTAACCAAATCTTGGAGTCCCATAAAAAACAGTAATCTGGGTCGGAATCAAGGGTGACTGGTTCTCCAATTTTATTACCTCCCAAGTGCAAGAGGTGTTATGTTGATGTGTAGTGAAGGTCCCAAGGTCGATTCCACAAGGATTAAGACAACTTATACTTCAGAACTAAAAAAAAAGAAAAGAAATGGATGTTGTATCTATCTAAGAACACCCTATTGGCCACTGTGTTGACCAAGGGATTCTTCTTTAATAGAGATTCTCTCTTCCCAATTATCCAAAGACACTAGAAGAGTGAGGAGATTGGCCTACTCTTCTATCAAATCAAATCACTAAAGAAACTGGAAAAAAAAAAAACTTGTGCACAACAGACTCAAGCAGATTAAATGGTCAAATAAGAAATTTAATTAATTGGAAAAATAAACCTAAGTCTCGGGCAACCTTCTCACAGTGAATAATCTAAAAATCTTCATTATTCCACGATCTCCTTCAAATGTTATTCCAGTCAAGAGTAGAACATTTGGATGATGGATATAATGTATGCACAACAAGGAACAAACGTTAATAAAAGATATTCTCGACAAATTCCTATCTTCCCAGTTTCGGTTAACACATTCAAAGAAATGGGCCTTTCACCTTTCAAGCATCCAACATGCTCTCAATCAATGAAAGATCAAGAAAAACGAAAAGAACCCCCAATTTTGACTTGATTTGGGACTGATAAAAAAACTTAAAGAAAACCAAATCACCATAATCTAGGAATTGAAACCCTTAAAGAGTAAACACTACTTGACGGTTTCCCTTGACTTAGGGTTCAGAAATTACTCCCCCTTCATCTCAGGATTCCTAAGCTCAACCAAAAAAATAGAAATTACAAACATTAGCTAAGAAAAGAACTCCAGACGAAGAGACCCTAACTTTATCTTTCTGTATTCCGTATCCAAAACCAACAACATTTTGATCCTCCTTCCTCTACCTTTTATCTTCACTCTTCCCATCCTTTGTCATGCCCTCAACTAAATCCTCTCCAATTCCATCCGGTTCCTTCTAGAGTGTATGGTCAGCAAACACAATGCAGAGAGTTAGGATTTAAGTGATGGAGCTTTGGGAAATTTCATAAGTGTAGTGGGAAAGTGTATTAGGTGTCCTGAATGTATGATGACCATTTTACAACTTCTCCTTTTCTTATTGACTTCAAGATATCCTTTTAGCAAAAGTGATGTGTAAGTGAGTATTTATAGTGATTTTTAGGTCAAAAAGTCTTAATTTAAATACTCACTAACTACAAGTTTCTCACTTAATCACACCCCCCAACTAGCTTTTTGCTAGCCTCTAGCAAATAAAGTGATCATGAGAGCAAAAAAATCAGCTTCACTTCAAAATCTAATTCAAAGATTCCTGCCATTAATCAGATCCATTGGTTTTAGAGTTTTTGGGCTGATGCAAATCAGATATTGATTCTCCATAGAAATTCATACATTACTCAGTCAATCTTCCAAGGAGAAAAGAAACTACCAAAAGAATGCATAACCCTGAATGTGCATTGTGATAAAATTTCCAAGTTGACCACTAAAGTCCATTTTAAAGATTCATCAATAGCAGTTGATCAAGAAAGACCATTGATCTTACTCTAACTCAAAATTATTGTAATGGTGGCTTTCACGCTATTACGATTTAAAAGCCCCCCCCCCCTTTTTTTATTGAGTGTGGCCCCGGTAAGAGGTAGCCTTTTCCACTGCACCCAACTTTTCTTGATCCCTAACTTGTTCCTTTTCTCACTTGTTTTTCATGCTTTGCTTCTTCTTCTTTTTTTTCTTTCTTTTATCATATCAGCATAACCAGGTTTCTTCCTAAGCCATTAGGACATGGTTCATTAGAGTTCCTTACAACTGTAGTGATGAACACTCACTCATGGTACAATGGGGTTACTAAGGTAATTCAAGTGTATGTGTAGCCCAGTGGTTAGTGGTTTTTAGCAAATCACTCCTGGCTGAATTGACCCACAAATGGATAAACCTCTGTTTTGAATTAAAATATCAATCCTCAAGTGCAACTATTACTCATAATTCCAAAAGTTCTTTCCTCAGGCATAAAATTTTGAGCATAGCAATTTAGAAAATAAAACTGATGAGTAAAGAATTTTCTACTCTCAAGTCTAAAGAAAAAGTATGGATGTCCAGTGACCTATGATTGTGTAAAAAATACAATTATGCCTCCACCCCAACTAAAAATATGCATTGTCCTCAATGAGTAGAAACTGAAGGTAAGGGACAAAGAAAGAAACAGAAAGCATACCTGGATCGTGCTGTAGAAGAAAAAGTCGATCTGGTAAAAGAAAATCTACAAACTACAGAATTAAGTAGAAATAAAATAGACTGAAAGACACTACTGAGCAGTGGGGTAGATGGGATCTTGCAACAAGCTAGTTGTACCCTCGGGTAAAAAATTAGTCAAAAAGGGTTTTAGCCTTTGACCATTTACTTTGAAAATGTTTCCATTTTGAGGGTTCATAACTTCAATAACACCATGGGGCCAAATTGTCTTTACTACATAAGGTCCACTCCATCGAGATCTTAGTTTACCAGGAATAAATGAAGTTTGGAATTATAAAGCAAAACTTGATGATTTGGTTCAAAAGATTTTCTGAGAATGTTTTTATCATGTAAAGTTTTCATATGTTCCTTAGTTGACTTAGAATTCTCATAGGCATCCCTTCTTAATTCTTCTAGTTCATTAAGCTGCAACTTTCTCACAGAGCCATGTCAAAATTAAACCTTTTTACAGTCCAGTATGCCTTGTGTTCTAGCTCAACGGGAAGGTGGCATGCCCTTCCATAGACTAGTCTATAAGCGGACATACCAAGAATTGTCTTATAAGCAATTTTATAAGCCTACAAAGCATCAGTTAACCCCAATGACCAATCTTTTCTGCTTGGGTTCACTGTTTTTTCGAGGATACGTTTAATTTCCCTATTGACTAATTCTACCTGACCATTCGTTTGTGGGTGATAAGTAGATGATGAATTCCATACTTTTTCAGAAGGGTTTCCATGGGTCTGTTACAAAAGTGTGACCCATTTTCACTGATAACAGCTTTTGGCATGCCAAACCTTGATACAATGTTATCTTTCAAAAATTTTAGTGCTACTTGATGATCATTCTTTTTGCATGGAATAGCCTCTATCCACTTAAAGACATAGTCCACTGCAACTAGAATATATATATCCAAAAGATGGAGGGAATGGTCCCATGAAATCCAGACCCCAACAGTCAAAAACTTCCAGGATTAAAACTGGTTGTAAGGGTATCATGTTCCTTTTAGTGATTCCTCCCAATTTTTGATAGTTGCACATTTTTTACAAAACCCAAAGGCATCCCTAAACATGTGTGGCCAGTACAACCCAGACTGAAGTATTTTGGCAACTATTTTTTTAGCAGAAAAATGTCCACCACAGGGTTCACTATGACAGGAAGTGAGGACTAAGGGTATATCAATGTTTGGAACACATTTACGAATGATTTGGTCAAAACAATACTTAAACAGGTAAGGGTTATCATAAAAAAAAATACTTGACCTTTGTTTTAAACCTCTTCAAGTCTTGGGTAGTCCACTGTGAAGGTGTCATCCATGTCATCAAAAAGTTCATAATATCAGCATACCAAGGAATAGACTCAATTGACAAAATGTTTTCATGAGGGAAAGAGTCAGAAATAGGTAAGGGTGATGCAACCTCTATGAAGGTGAGCCTGGATAAGTGGTCAGCCAGTACATTCTCCACTTCTTTCTTGTCTTTGATTGTAATATCAAACTCTTGGAGGAGAAGCACCCATCTGATCAGTCTTGGTTTAGCATCCTGTTTAGTCAACAAATATTTCAAAACTGCATGGTCAGTGTAAATGACAGCAGGTGACCCAAGGATGTAGGCCCTAAACTTGTATAAGGCAAAAACTATTGCAAGCAACTCTTTCTATGGTGGGGTAATTTCTCTGGGCCCCATTCAAAGTCTTGCTAACATAATAAATGACATAAGGTAGCTTATTTCTACGCTGACCAAGTACAGCTCCTATGGCATATTCACTAGCATCACACATTATTTCAAATAGAAGGGACCAATTGGGGGATTGATGATTGGGGCTGTGGTGAGCAACTCCTTGAGTTGCTCAAATGTAGATTGTTGGTCAGTGGTCCACTCAAAACCAATATCATGCATGTGTAATTTACACAAGGGTTTAGAAATGGAACTAAACCCTTTTATAAACCTCCTATAGAACCCCGCATGCCCCAAAAATGACCTAATGTCTTTCATTGTTTTTGGTATGGGAAGCTTGGAAATTGTATCAACTTTTGACTTGTCGACCTCAATTCCCTTAAAAGACACTATATGCCCTAGTACCATACCCTATTGAGCCATAAAATGAAATTTTTTCCAATTGAGCAGTAAATTATTCTCCTCACACCTGGTCAAAACAGCTTGCAAGTTAGTTAAACAAGTCTCAAAGGTGCTTCCAAAAATAGAGAAATTATCCATAAAGACTTCTAAGCTATTTTCAATTAAATTATTGAATATATTGAGCATACATCTTTAAAAAGTCGCCGGAGTATTACACAGCCTAAAAGGCATTCTTCTAAATGCAAAGGTCCCAAAAGGGTAGGTGAAGGTAGTTTTCTCTTGGTCTTCAGGGGCTTTTTCAATCTGATAATAGCCTGAAAACCCATCTAAGAAACAATAAAATGCATGGCCCCCAACCTTTTCTAAAACTTGGTCCATAAATTGTAGGGGGAAGTGGTCTTTCCTAATGGAAGCATTAAGCTTCCTATAGTCAATACACATCCTCCAACCCATGGTCACCCTTGTAGGTATTAATTCATTTTCCTCATTATTTACCACAGTCAGTCCTTATATTTTTGGGACCACATGGATGGGGCTGACCCATCTACTGTCAAAAATGGGGTAAATAATACCCACATCCAACAGCTTAAGCACTTTGTTTTTCACTACCTCTTTCATCATGGGATTAAGCCTCTTTCGCATCTCCCTGGATGGCCTGGCATCCTCTTCCAAATAAATCTTATGGTACAAACTAAGGGGTTGAAACCCTTAATGTCAGCCAATGTCCATCCAATGGAATTTTTGTGTTTGGTTAAGACCTCTAATAATTTTTCCTCTTGACTATCAATTAAGTGTGAAGAAACTACTACTAGAAATGTATGGTGAGGTCCCAGAAATGCATATTTCAGCTGGGCTGGTAAAGGCTTGAGATCCAAGGATGTGGTCTGTTCTTCTGAAGGTTTCAGCGCTGCTGCCACTGGGGGCAGCTGTTCAAACTTGAGTGCCCACTGTAACTCTTTTGGATTTCCTGCAATTGATATAGAGAATAATTCATCAGCCATGTCATTTGAATCATTTATATCTTCTAATTCAATTAATGAATCAATGGGCTGATAAGACAATGGGCAAATTTTTGAAATAATGTTGTCCAATAGATTCACTTCCTGTATATCTTCCACTTCTTGGGGCTGCCTGTATAGATTAGAGATATTTAATTCCAAGGTCATGTTCCCAAAACTTAGTTTAAGCACACAACTTCTACAATTTATTAGAGCATTAGAAGTGGCTAGAAATGACCTTCCCAAAATTACAGGTGCGTGAAAAAGGGAGTTTGATGATATTTTATGTCAAGAACAACAAAGTCTACTAGGTAATAGAACTTATCAACCTGAACTAAAACATCCTCCACTATTCCTCTAGGTATTTTAATGGACCTGTCAGCTAGCTGTAGGGTAATGGAGGTAGACTTCAACTCCCCTAGGCCTAGTTTTTCATAAACACAGTAGGGTAACATATTTACACTCGATCCCAAATCAGGTAATGCATGCCCAATTTTTCAATTTCCAATCATGCAAGCAGTAGTGGGTAAGCATGGGTCCTTAAACTTAGGAAGAGTGTTACTTTGTATGATTGCACTAACTTGTTCAGTGAGAAAAGCTTTCTTTTTCACATTCAGTTTTCTCTTTATGGTGCACAAGTCTTTAAGAAATTTTGCATAAATGGGAATTTGTTGAATAGCATCTAACAAAGGTATATTTATTCTCACTTGCTTAAAAACTTCAAAAATTTCAGCATGATTCTTATCTTTGTGCACAGGGATTAGCCTTGTAGGAAAAGGTGTAGGTGCTTGACTGTTGTTCAACTCAGTTTCAACATGCATAGGGTTAGAGTCCTTACCAATGATGGCTGGGTCAGGAGTGGGATTTACCAGAATTCTTCCACTTCAAAGTTGTCACAACTTTTACTGGTTTAATATTGGAAGTCTCCACTACCTCTGACACTTAATGAACCTACCCCTAAAGGTTAGATTGTGGTTGAGCAGGGAACTTTCCCTTCTCCTAGGTGCTCAAGGATATGGTCAACCTTGTTAAAGATCCTCTAATATCATTGATGGCCTAAGAGGTCTGATTATTGATGGCGGTCCACCCTTGAATGAACTACTAGAGATTTGCTGCTATTTGATGGACAGTGTCCTCGAGGTTCCTCCTCTGCCCATAAGCTGCTGCAACAGAAAATTGAGATGATCCTGATGTAGCTAGATGTGGTTAAAGTGCATACTGAGATGGGACAGGTGCATGACTGGGGGGCTGAGCTAATTGCTCATTCCTCCAGCTTAGATTTGGGTGATTCCTCCAATTGGGATTGTACGTGTTGGAAAATGGATCTGGAAAAGATTTAAAATAAAATTAACAGGCTTGGATTAATCTAGAAGAACTTCTTAAAAGTTGAAATTGTAGGGCAGTCACTAGTGACATGCCCTATTTCTTCACAAATATTACATTTTTCTGGGATTTCTAAATAACTTGAACTTCATTTATTTTGTTTGTATCTATGGTTTCCAATTTCTTAGAAAGCATAGACACTCTAGCATACGAATCATCCACCTCTCTCAAGTTGTATTTCCCGCTCTCCAGTTATTTCTAAAGGTTCAGTTCTATCATATGCATCTGAAACATCCTATGACAGCGCATTTTCAAACAGGTAATCAAAGTACTCGAAGGCCTCTTTTGGTTGTTTATTAAAGTACTCTCCATTGCACATTATCTCTACGAATTGTCTCATCTTAGGTTGTAAACTCTTATAGAAAAAACTTATTATCCTCCAGTTTTCATACCCATGATTAGGGCAAGCATTGAGTAAGTCTTTGAACCTCTCCCAGTACTAATAAAAGGTTTCAGTGTCTTTTTGGGCAAAAGTCATGATATGCCTCTTTAATGCATTGGTTCTGTGCATAGGAAAGAATTTTTAAAAAAATTCAGTCTGCATCTCTTGCCATGTTCCTATGGATCTAGGCCTCGAAGAATTTAGCCAAGTCTTGGCTTTGTCTTTTAATGAAAAGGGAAATAACTTGAGTCTGATTACTTCTTCAATACAAGTTCGGTACATAAAAGTTTAACAAACTTCCTCAAATTCTTTGATGTGCAATTATGGGTTCTCAGACTCCATCTCATGGAAATGAGGTATAAAGGGTATCATGCCAGGTTTAAAACTGAAATTATTTGCATTAAGAGGTTGTATAATGCATGAGGGTGAGCTAGTCCTAACAAGTTGCAAATAATCTTTGAGAGTCCTATTATGATTCCCCACTCTCCTCTCATCTTGTTCTTCTTCAACCATAATACTAAGACTCTAAGAAAATGACTCAAATGAAAGTGGTTCACAATTAGAATGTGTCACAAGTTCTGTTCTGACTAATCTAGAGGAATAGTCTCTACTCCAAGCAGTCATACACAAACCTAACCAAAACCCTTAAACAACACCAAGATTGGTGAAGGATTGTGGCAGCAATGAACTACTCACAATTGAAGTTTGGTATACAATTATCACTCAAAATTAAAACAAAACAATCAAAACACAGAATAGGCAAATAATAAAGAAAAGAGAGGGTTAGATATCACCAAAGTGTGAAGAGGTTCACACTTAGTGTACCCTTATTTTTGCCTCGTTGTGTCAGTCCTATAAATTGTCATTAATCCCCGACAACGGTGCCAAAAACTCAGTTCTCCAATTTTATTACCTCCCAAGTGCAAGAGGTGTTGTGTTGATGTGTGGTGAAGGTTCCAAGGTCGATTTCACAAGGATTAAGACAACTTATACTTCAAAACTAAAAAAAAAAAAAAAAAAAAAAGAAATGGATATTGTATCTATCTAAGAACACCCTCTTGGCTACTGTGTTGACCAAGGGACTCTTCTTTGATAGAGATTCTCTTCCCAATTATCCAAAGGCTCAATAAGAGTGAGGTAAGATTGGCCTACTCTTCTATCAAATCAAATCACTAAAGAAACTGGGAAAAAACAACTTTTGCAAAACAAACTCAAGCAGATTAAATGATCAAATAAGAAATTTAATTAACTGGAAAAATAAACCTAAGTCTCGGGCAACCTTCTCACAGTGAATAATCTAAAAAGCTTCATTATACCACGGTCTCCTTCAAATGTCATTCCAGTCAAGGGTAGAACATTTGGATGATGGTGTACGCACAACAAGGAACAAAAGTTAATAAAAGATATTCTCAACAAATTCCTATCTTCCCAATTTCAGTTAGCACATTCAAAGAAATGGGACTTTCACCTTTCAAGCATCCAACGTGCTCTCAATCAACGAAAGATCAAGAAAAATGAAAAGAACCCCTAATCTTGACTTGATTTGGGACTGATAAAAGACTTAAAGAAAAACAAATCACCACAATCTGGGAATTGAAACCCTTAAAGGGTAAACACTACTCAATAGTTTCCCTTGACTTAGGATTCAGAAATTACTCCCCCTTCATCTCAGGATTCCTAAGCTCAACCAAAAAAAATAAAAATTACAAACATTAGCTAAGAAAAGAAACTCCAGACGAAGAAACCCTAACTTTATCTTTCTGTATTCCATATCCAAAACCAACAACATTTTGATCCTCCTTCCTCTGCCTTTTATCTTCACTCTTCACATCCTTTGTCGTGCCCTCAACTGAATCCTCTCCAATTCCATCCAGTTCCTTCTAAAGTGTATGGTCTATAAACACAATGCAGAGTGTTAGGATTTGAGTGACGGAGCTTTGGGAAATTTCCTAAGTGTAGTGCAAAAGTGTATTAGGTGTCCTGAATGTATGATAACCATTTTACCCCTTGTCCTTTTCTTATTGACTTCAGGATATCCTTTTAACAAAAGTGATGTGTAAGTGAGAATTTATAGTGATTTTCAGGTCAAAAAGTCTTCATTTAAATACTCAATGGCTACAATTTTCTCACTTAATCAATGACCAAACTGAACGTCGAGTTAACTCGTTCCTAAGGTGAGGTTGCTCAGATTCCAACTCAATGCCGCCTACACCGTTCGAGGCCAAGCCTGGGGTCTCGGATTCAAGCTCAGGATTAAATAGTTGCGAGAGTTCTTGCTTAATCATCTTGAGGCAGATTTTTGCACCTTAGACTAGAAGTCAATACAAGCCAGTTCAACTGCTTATCATGTCTTTGATTCCTTTGGGAGAGACACCATGCCTAATGCCTTTCCCCCTCCTCACTACTCCTAAAAATTTTAACTTTTTGCGTTTAGTAAAAAATTTGTATATGTTGGACCCAAAACTGTGTATGTTCTAAAGAACTGTTTTGATACTAATAATGTGTTTTGTTGTTTTATTGTTTTGATGTTGCACTACACTTTTGGTTCCGTGGTGATTGGCTCTCTTCTCTCTCTCTCTCTCTCTCTCTCTCTCTCTCTCTCTTTTTGGTTTTTTCCCTTCTGGTAATTTTGGCAAAAAGAGTGTGGCGAGAGAGTGCCTCGACCGCGTAACTCTGGCGAGAGGTGTAAGGGAATAGTTTCTCGACCGTGTAACCTTGGCAAAAGGTGAAGCAGGAGAATCCCTCGACCGCGTAACTTGGTGAGAAGAATATGGCGGAAGAGTGCCTCGACCACGTAACTCTGGTGAGAGGTGTAACAGGAGAGTTCCTTAATAGTGTAACCTTGGCGAAAGATGTAGCGGGAGAGTCCCTCGATCGCGTAACCTTGGCAAGAAGAGTAATGGGAGAGTTTTTCGACCGTGTAACCTTGGCAAAAGGTGTAGCAGGAGAGTCTCTCGACCGCATGACCTTGGCGAGAAGAATGTGGTGGGAGAGTGCCTTGACCGCGTAACTTTGGTGAGAGGTGTAATGGGAGAGTTCATTGACCGTCTAACCTTGGCGCAAGGTGTAGCGAGAGAGTCCCTCAAACTCATAACCTTGGCGAGAAGAATGTGGTTGGAGAGTGCCTCAACCACGCAACTCTAGCGAGAGGTGTAATGGGAGAGTTCCTCAACCAAGTAACCTTGGCGAAAGGTGTAGCGAAAGAGTCTCTCGACCACATAACCTTGGCAAAAAGAGTGTGGTGGAAGAGTGCCTCAATCATGTAACTCTAGCGAGAGGTATAACGGGAGAGTTCCTTGATCATGTAACCTTTGCAAAAGGTGTAATGGGAGTGTCCATTGACCTTGTAACCTTGGGGAGAAGAGTGTGGCGGAAGAGTACCTCAACTGTGTAACTCTAGCGAGAGGTGTAACGGAAGAGTTCATCGATAGTGTAACCTTGGAGAAAGGTGTAGTAGGAGAGTCCCTCGACAGCATAACCCTGGTGAGAAGAGTGTCGCAGGAGAGTTTCTCGACCGTGTAACTCTAGCAAGAGGTGTAACGAGAGAGTTCCTCGACCATGTAACCTTGGCGAAAGGTGTAGAGGGAGATTCCATCGACCGTATAACCTTGGCAAGAAGGGTGCGGTGGGAGAATGCTTCAATCTGGCGAGAGGTGTAATGAGAAAGTTCCTCGACCGTGTAAAATTGGTGAAAGGTGTAGCAAGAGAATCCCTCGACCGCATAACCTTAGCGAGAAGAGTATGGCAGGAAAGTGCCTCGACCGCGTAACTCTAGCCAGAGGTGTAACCGGAGAGTTTCTCAACCATATAACCTTGGCTTGACCGTATAACCTTGGTGAAAGGTGTAACAGGAGAGTCCCTTAACGATGTAACCTTGGCTAGAAGAGTGTTGACAGGGCAACTAATCATATGTTTAAACGTAATATCTTCCTAAATGCTCGGCATTCTAGGGGTGGGGCAATTCACGTCTCGTGGTGTCTTTGAGGCAATAAGCTCCAGAACGATGATCGACTACCATGACGTATGGCATTTCCCATCGTGGCCCTAGCTTCCCCTCTTCTATTTTATTTACTCTGGTCTCCTATAGGACTAGGTTGCCTACCTTGAAGGACCTTGGTCTCACTCTTTAGTTGAAGTACTAGTCCGTCTTCCTTTTGCAAGCTGTCATTCTTGTTTCAGCATTTGCCCTCACTTCCTCTAGTAGGTCCAAATTTTCTTCCAGCTTTTCATCATTCGCACTGACATCGAAGCATTTCCTCCTGTGGCCTAGCAATCTTACTTCCACCGATAACATTGCTTCGCTCCTGTATGCCAAGGTGAAGGGTGTCTCGCTCGTTGAGAATTTTAGTGTTGTCATGTACACCCATAAGACTCCTCATGATCCTCACCATGCCTCGTCTTCAACTCGCAAAGACTCCCCATGATCCTAGCCATGCCTGGTCTCTTTTGCCTTATCTTGATTATGCACACTAGAACAGTTTACATGATTGCTGCTATGTCGCCCTATGTGAGTCTCTCGCCTCCCTTTGTGTTGGCCTCTCCTCTCCTTTTGTCATCCTTCTCAATCTCTTTTTGGACCCCCCCTGGGCACATACTCTTCCTTTCGTTCCGATCTCGCAATTAAGGCAATTAACATATCTTCTACATTGACAAAATCGTCTGCCCAATCAATAAATTCTTGTATAGTAAAATGGGTCTTCCTAGCGAACTCGGCCATAAAAGGACACCTTGGCCAAATGTCCCCAAGCAGAGCAACCAACATGATCTTTTCATCCTGGTCGCCAGCTGTCATTCTCTCCTTATTGAACCATGCCATATACGCTTTCAAGCTTTCCTCTTCCCTTTGCTTTACAGTGAATAGATATGTTGCCAACCTCCTTCACCTTCGATTGGTCATAAACTAGGTTAAGAATTGTCTACCCAGTTCTTCGAAGTTGTCTATGGATCCCAGCTGCAATGCTCCAAACCACCCTCGGGTCATTTCCTTCAAAATCAAAGGGCAAGCCCTACATTTAATCTCTCTAAGGAACCCAAAGAGCATCATGTGAGCTTTGAAAGTTTCCAAATACTCCACTGGGTCTTTAGATCCGTTGTACATATCTATCGATAGGACTTTGAACTTCGGTGGCAATGGTACCGACATGATTTCTGCGATGTATGGCAGATTGGTGCTAGTCACCAGCTGATCAACCGAGGAAAACGTCCCTATTTTCTTGACCATCTCCTCATAATTATCCATTAGGTTGTGCAGGTCATGATGCATCTTTTTTGTTTCCTCATTTTCCTAAGGGGGCTTGCCTGCCCTAGTGCTATGCACTTCCATCTCAACCCTATCGACCTAGATGGGCATCGTGTCCTCCCCTGATGGCCTGTTCTTTGCTATAAGGGCCTCGTTCTCTTTCCACGGCGACTCCACCTTAATACTCGGTAGTAAGTTTCTTCACTACATGTTCCATCTCTGCAAGAGTTCCCTCCATATCTCCCTACATCACTTCCTGATCTCTAGTTGCTTGAGATCGAGTTATGGTGGGCATGTGAAAAGCACGTTAGTTGTACAACAAAAAAATCTGACAAATGGCGCCAACTGTTAAGGACGTATTTTACAGCTTCTCACACACAATAACATGCAACCAAAGAGGAAAGAGGCTTGGGGGTTCGTAGGAACACCTCCAATGCCTAAGTCAGTAAAGATCAATGTTTTGACTACCGTACCGGATGCCGTACCAGTCACCGATCAAGGCACTAGAAAGAAATATTTTGGTATCGGTACCATTTCGGAATAGTCGATATACGAATAAATTATATATATAAATTATATTCCAAAATAATTGTCTATATATTAATAAATTATATATAAATACATAGATATATAAATTATAAATAGTCTAATCTGAATTAGGGATTAAGAAATGAGCTTATAGTTTGAAAAAATGAAAAAATAAAAATAACAATAAAGGCCGAAATATCGGCCGATATGGTACGGTATTTAAAACAATAGTAAAGATAATAGGGTCTCTCTAGCAATTCATTCAAATTCATAATTATACCTGGATGATATAAATAAGGGTAGTGATAAGATTACTACCTTATCACTACCCATCTACCGGTTAATATAAAGCTCACGACGCTTCTGGTTAATATGCGATAATTATCACACTAGTTATTTGAAATTCAAACATTTGGGATATTGGGGCTTAGCTTATCTTTGAATGAGCCGATAGCTCTTTTATCCCGAAGTTCTCAAGTGGTAGTTCATCTGGCACTAGCTAGAATATGCTTGGATTGGGTTTAGGGGTGTGCAACCGGATCCGGATCCGGATATCCGGCCATAACCGGATCCGGATCCGGCTTTTAGAAACCGGGCGGTTATCCGCCCGGATTAATCCGGATATAATCCAGACGGATAACCGGATTACATCCGGATATCCGGTTTGTAACCGGATATCCGGATTTAATCCGGTTTATAACCGGATTTAATCCGGGTTATAACCGGATTTAATCCGGATTTAATCCGGGTATCCGGATTTAATCCGGATGAATCCGGTTTTTACTTTTTCTTTTTTTTTTTAAAACTCCTTAAATTTAAAAAAAATTTATAGCAACTTTTTTTTAAAATTCTAATTTCATGCTTAAATTACCCAAATTGTTTTTAAAATAAATTAAAGAACAAAATAAATAAAAATGCAAAATAGATAATATTGTTGTTACATCACAATAAAAAACATAAATTTACGAAGAACAAAATAAATAATAATACATCACAACTAATTAAACTAATAATAATGCAGCTGCACATCTACCCAAAAAATCATTCTCAAAACAAGAGGAAGTTCCAACAACTTCATCATCATCATCTCAATCACACCCTTCGTCTTCTTCTTCTTCTTCTTCCCTTCTGGTTCGCTTCCTCTCTTTTGACTTACTATTTTGCTGGGAACGTCAAGCTCTTTAAAAAGACAAGATTAATATATGTTAAAAACTTGAACTTGTAAGCTCTTTAAATAGATGCAAAGTGTAGTTAATATGCAATACAAAGCAGGGTAAATAGACATAACCACGATTAAAAATCGCTTTTTTCTTTAAAATGGGGGCATGCATTTTTTAAGAAACATGGGTAGCAAGTCTCTTTTCTTGAACTAGCTTAAAGTTAGCATGGTTGATGGTGAACAACTGCTTTTATGGGGAAAAAAATATATGGCACAACTACAATATCATCACCACAAATGGATGAAAAAGACTTACACAAGGGGTCTTTTAGCAGCTTCTCATTATTAGTTCCAACATCAATCATCACAGGAAGTACCTATTGATGGAATACAAAAAAGGAAAAAATTTAATAAGTAACAAATCAATTACTTGGGCTTCACGCTTAGTTGAGTTGATCATTAAAGAATCAAAAGGAGAATAGAGGTCAAGAATGTATAGTGGAAAACACATTATGTATCAAGCGAAAATAGAAAATGATCTTAGCACTGATCAATAATGAAAACTTTTTGATGACTGATTGTAAGGAATTTAAGTACTGCAATCCAGCTGTACACAATCAACTAGGAACTCTGCTGCAGATAAATAGAACCATCACAGCTGTACATCAGATTCAAGTGTCTGGACATAAAAGTTCATTATTTAAATTTACACCTTAGTGATGTCACTGAAACACCTCCTTTTTTTCTAGGCTGGAACACCTTCCCTGACACAGCAATTTACCGACTGCTGCTGCTGCTCTCTCTCTCTCTCTCTCTCTCTCTCTCACACACACATGCACAGACACAAATCAACCGCAACACCGTTAAAAAATTTTGAAATTAGATGAGGACCTCAAGCTACGAATGCTGCTAACTAAACTTAAATTCTTTTCACTAGGTACATGGAATCCTGTCACGTCTACCATAAAAAATAAGAAATTAATGAATCAGACCTCATATGCAGCTGCAATTTCTCGAAACTTGGCCTCTACTTCTTCTCTATTCTCAACATTCTTATCTGGGTGCCACTGCAAAGCAAGCTTTTTGTATGCACGCTTGATATCGGCTATAGATGCCATCCTTGAAACTCCTAAAATCTTGTACCAGTCCTTGCGTTTGCTCATCTTTAAAGCTTTCTCAGCCCTCATGAATGCTTCCCGTATATTCATATCCTGAACAAATGGCAAATTTTAAAAATTATTTAGGTTGAAAGGAAATCTATTTATGAAGCTTATAATAAAACTACAAAAGAGAGTAGCTCAAAGGCAACAACTTGATAAAAAGAAAAGGAAAAGACAATGATTAACTGGCAGAAATAATTGATAAGAGTTATCAGAATTTTCTAAACTTCATTCACCTACTTGTATTATAATTAATATTGCTGACAACAAAACCGGGACCCAGAAAATTGGTCTATAGTTACCAGTAATCTTAAATTAGAGAAAAATCATTGCTCAGTCAGTAGTTTTCTATGCACCTTTATGGGCTTTGGAATCTTGGATGGCCTTTGTTCTGTCCAACAGTTTTCAATATACCAGGCATAGATAAATAAACAGTCTGTGAAAATGGAGCAATGTGTCAAATATTAGATAAATAAACAGAAAAAATAGGTACATATTGTTAAAAGTATGCCTTTGTGAGATTATGTGCTTTGAGAGTTGCCATCATTTAAATCTATGCATCATGTTCTTGGTGCTTTCGAGTCTTTGCCTGAAACATCACAACCATAGATATGATAATCATAGTGCAGTTTCCTACTGTTTCTGCTCCTTGAGAAAATATAAACAAATAATCTAAATAGATTAAAGATGAGATACGCACCTGGTATGCTTGCTGAGAATTGAGAAATGTTAAAAGGGAATAATTGAGATGAAGTTGGAGTCCATATGCTTAAGTTGCGGAAGTTGAAGGAAGAGGGTTACCTTAAACGAAAAAAAAAATGTAGAGGTTAATTTAAATTCATAAATTAGTAATAAAAAATCAAAATTAACTAATAAAAGTGTTTACCTTCGGTGTCAATGCCTTCTACATGCTCCTCCACCTCCCAAGAACTAAGTGGTTCACAAGTCAACCAATTTTGCGTGCAGATTAATGCTTGGACAGTCTCCGGTGCTAATGAGCTTCGATATAGGTCTATTACACGTCCACCGGTGCTGAATGCGGACTCGGATGCGACGGTGGAAATAGGAATGACCAATACATCACGTGCGATCTCCGCAAGGATGGGATATCTAAATGAGTTCTTCTTCCACCAATCTAAAATATCAAACTCAGGCATTTTTGGTTCAATCACATCCGACAAATATCTATCCATGTCCGAGCTAAGTACCGAACTGTTTTGCTTCTTAAGATATTGATCTATAGCTGTATCAAAATCATTACAGTTCAGGTCATCACCAATAATACTTGAGGAACTTCTATCGACCATATTTGATGTTCCACTACCTAGCCCATGAAACTTGTGGTATTGCTCAATCAAACGATTCATGAGCAATCTTACGTTGGCCTCAATTCTATCTCCACATTCATCCCCTTTGCACCTTTTTAACCAATATGACAAGGCTGTAATCTTATATCGAGGGTCAAGGACAAAAGCTACATAAACAATCATGTTCATCCTATCTGTGTTCCCCCAATATTTATCAAACTTAAGTTTCATAACAGATGCCATTCTCATCAACATACCATCATCACTCTCACCCATGTTGTTCAAAGTGTTCTCAATTGTACAAATTTGTTGAAATAACAAATTAGAAGTCACATACAATGAGCCGGAGATTTTCAAAGTGGCATCATAAAAAACTTTTAGAAACTTAATAAAAATACGAGCCATTTGCCAATCTTCAAACGAAGGCGCCAAAAGCTGTGACTCCTTCACTCCCATTAGCACAAAAGCTCTTTCATATTTTTCAGCAACACTAAGCATTAGGTATGTAGAATTCCATCTAGTAGGAACATCTAGACACACCATTTTTCCACACACAATATTCAGCTCATCTGCACATGTTCTAAACATATCAAGCCTTGCCGGTGAGGACCTCACAAATCTTATTGCTTCTCTAATCTTATTTACAGCATCATGAATAATTTTTAAACCATCACATACAATGAGGTTTAAAATATGTGCAGCACATCGCACATGTATGAACTCGCCAATCAAAATTGTGAATTCCTTATCTCTTATGTTCCTCCTCACATGATCAATAGCAACGTCATTAGAGGAGGCATTATCCACAGTGATCGTACAAAGGCGGTTAATCTCCCAATCTGCCAAACAAGACTCTAACATCCAAGCAATGGTCTCACCCCTATGATTAGGAATCTTGTAAAACATTATGATTTTTTTGTGTAATACCCAACTCTGATCAATATAGTGGCACGTGACACAAATATAATTCTTATTTTGCACCGATGTCCATATATCGGTGGTCAAACAAACTCTCTGATTGCTCAACAAAGCCTTCAACCTTTGCTTCTCTTTCTTGTATAAACCAATACACTCTTTTTGGAAGGTGGTTCGGGATGGCAAGGTATGTCTAGGCTCTAAATAACCCAAAAGGTTAACAAATGCCGGATGCTCTATAACCTTGAATGGCAATTCACACTGGATAAACAAATTGGAAATCATCGTCTTTAATTTTTCGCGATCATATTGTCCTAACACTTGAGGACTAGATCCTTTACCATCAATCCTAACTCCAGTGTGTGATGGTGATTTATCCTTCGCAAGATTTTTATGAACTCTAATGGGAGAGTTTGGACAAGAATATCCTAAGTGGTGAGACATTGATGAAGTACCATTTTTATAATGGCATCCATAAATCTTAAAGCAATAATTGCATTGAGCTTTAGGTGCAATGGGATCAACAGGTTCAATCCTTGTAAAATGATCCCATACATGAGATTGGTTAGTAGCCTTCTTGGCTCTTTTTGACTTTGGGGGGAGAGATGGTGTGGGGTTTTGGGTATTCATAGAGGAAGGCACTAAAGGACTAGTGTTTTCCTCCATATCTAATGAAATAGGCGCTGATCCACCAACACTACCACTAAAACTACCTTCCATCTGTTTTAAACATAAAAAATAATGTATATGCTTCAGCATCAACAGAACCAACAATGAAAACAGATAACAGAAATAAGAAATAAATAAATAAACAGTGAACACTGAAATTCATGTGTCTCAACAGTACTACTACTCATCAATGACTATATTTTTCATACTTTGAAACATATACACACAAAAGAGTGTAATTGTAGCATTACAGAGGCCTCTTAGTTTTCCTTCATCACCTCTTATTAATTAAGCTATTTGAATTCAAGACTGCAGTGGGAGATTAAAAACTAAATATCTCTAAATATCAAAAAAACTAAATATTTTTTGATAAGTAAAAAATATGTAAGGGCAAGCAATTTTATGAAAGTGTTTTCCATTGAATAGAATAAATGGAAAGTATTAACGGAACTCTTTGTTTATTTTCACAGCCTTTCAACTGAAACCTCCAACAAATCCACTTCAAGATAATCGATAATCATAAATGAATAGATAGAACTAAAAACCAAAATAGATGAATATCGTTAAAAAAAAAATAACTGAAGGACCACAGTTCAAAATTCACCAGCCCTTAATCTGCTCTTAACTTCTCCATTTCAATATACCAAAGAAAAAAGAGTAAAAAACAGCTTTTTATCATTAAGAGAAAACTATAAACAAAACAGCTCTTAACTTCTCCATTTCAGACTCCCAGGTAGGTACTTATAATGATCCCAAAAACTATAAACAAAACTAAGACCGTATTACACATATACACGTGAACATGTAAGAACAGAAACATATATACATATATAACAAATATAATTGAGGATGGCAAAATTAAGCATTAAGAGAGCATGAGAATAACTATCATTATCATTATTATTATTAGAAAGATGAAGGTGGGCAGCTTGAAGATTAGAAAGATGAAGACTGGCATATGCCAACAATTGTTAAGTTGCCCATCACAACTTATCATATTCGAAGGTGGGGGGCTACTCTGTTCTCCAAATTATTAACTTGTTTCAAAATATCTGTTTAAACTCCCATTGATTCTTTGGTTCTAAGAAACTGTGAAAATTCTAACTCCAACCTGAGCACCACCTCGAGTCCAAAGATTATCAAACAAAAATACTGTTCTTTCTTTTTATGTGGGTATGAAGTGGAAATGAGAAGCAATGTATGAGAAAGCTACAGGATGGAGACAGAATCA